>QEOT01124134.1:2706-28880 GCA_003123785.1 Pterocarya stenoptera | reverse complement strand
TTTTTTTTTTTTTTTTGCTCTGAGAGTCTGTTCCCCACTAGAATTATCTAAAACTGGAGGCTATGGATTATGTGACTGCTTTTGGCATCATTAGAGAGGACATAACATATGAATGGATGGTGCTAGCAATTGATCTGATGAGAGTAGTCTTCCCTGCCTGAGAAAGAATTTTTTTATTTCCATCCTTGAAGTCTCTTTTGGATTTTTGTTAGGATGTCAAAAAACGGTTCTTTTTCCCTTTTTCTATAAAGAGAGGAAGACCCAAATATCGAAGTTTTGAGGGTGTGTTTTTGAGATTCAAGAGTTTTTTGATCTCGTTTTTATTTTTATTTTTGTGGGTAGGGTGTTATTACTGAAATGCAATGAGGATTTTTTTCATATTAATTTTTTGATCTGACCAATTGCAGTATTTTTCAAGACAAGAAGAGAAAGTATGTGCTGTTTGTGTAGCGGTTGAGCCAAATAAAATCAGGTCATCTACAAATAGGAGGTGTGAGATTGCAGAGCTGTTTCTGCAAATTTTTATACCTTTAATGTTTCCAAAGATTTCCTCTCTATGAATTAGCTTTGAGAGCACTTCACTTCCCATTATGAAAAGAAAATGTGAGAGAGGGTCTCTCTGCCTAATCCCTCTAAAGTGTTGCAGTATTTTTGCTTCTATATTACTTACTTCTATTGTGTAAATTCCCGGTCCAATTTATAGCCTTGATTGTTTTGAACAACCTAACAAAAATTTTAGCAAAACCAACACCCAAAACCATGCCCTTTGTCAAAGAGTTGTTATATTTTTGGGTTGGCCTACTTAAATTGATAAGATTTGATTTATAAAATTCAAATTTTAAAATTTCAATTCCAAATCAAATTATATCATATAAACAATTTACTAAATATGTTAATTACACTTACTTATGCATAGCATTTTTCCTTTGTTAATAGTATTAGTAACCAAAATAAGGCATTCCACCTTGGTTAATACTATTATCTGTCAATTTAATTTTTAAAAAATAAATAAAATATGTGGATTTGATCATATTTACCGTCGAAAGATTTTTCATGAAATTTAATTAACCTTTGGAGTTGATAAATTAAGACAGTTATTAGGATGTAATTGCTAATTGGGCTGTTCCTTGTAGTCCTTACGGCGAAGTAATCAATCGACTTCACCTATTCAGCCGCCAGCAATTGCCAGTTTTGGCAAAAGGAGATGACTCTCTGCTTCCTCTTGAATCTCCCGTTTCGTTCCTATACCTCCGAGATTCGGTCTCTCTGCAATAATTGCGTTAGCAATAATTCCCCTCTTCTCTGTCTCACTAATCCGTCTTCTCTCCAACTCCAACTTTCGCGAGTCCCACCTCAAACCAAAGCGACTTCGGCAGCAATGGAGGCTCAGCAAAGTACGACAACAAGCGGCTCATCCCCACCGATGAAGCTTCTGTTTGTGGAGATGGGCGTTGGTTACGATCAACATGGGTGCCTACTCCGTGCCACCTAACTCTCTTTTCCTTACTCTTACGCGCGCGCGCGCACACACGCACGAATACCCACCTGAGAAATTTTCATATTCGATTGCCAGATTGTTGCATTTTAGTAAGAAAAGAGGTAA
The DNA here is from genome assembly GCA_003123785.1 of Pterocarya stenoptera. Taxonomy (NCBI): domain Eukaryota; kingdom Viridiplantae; phylum Streptophyta; class Magnoliopsida; order Fagales; family Juglandaceae; genus Pterocarya; species Pterocarya stenoptera. The sequence goes on along the minus strand of QEOT01124134.1, from coordinate 27,277 downwards.
TACGATTATTTTTGTACGCAACAGGCAAGACATTACGGCTGCGGCTATGCGGGCATGCAGGGATGCCATCTCTTCCAACTCGATTCCGGCCTTCCGAAGAGGTATTCCTTCTTGGGGTTGTGTGCGCGTATTTTATCGATGTGGCGTGGGATTGGGCAGATTTGAGGTTCTCATGTGATGGGAACTAAGCTATTTCTTGATAGATTTGGGTGCTGATTTACCATTAAATGTAGTGGGCATAATGCGCAATTGGGATTCTAATTCTTATGCTCACAATTCTATTGCTGTCAACCCTTGTTCCATTATTAACTAATTGCTTCTCTATGTATATTATATCTTGGCGATAACCATTTGTGGGATGGTCTGGCATACTTGGGTGGCTTGAAATGGGAAAGGATTTAGAGTTATCCAAGTAAAAATCATACGGGAGCGTGCGAATGTGAGAATACATGGGTGGCTGGGTTCCATTCTTGAAGTTGATATATGCCATACTAATATATTTCTGATATATATCCCTTGAAAGAAGACCAAGAAAGAACAATTGTTTGGTGTTTGTGAGAGAATGGTGTTTTCTGGTTCTGTTGAATATGGGAACTGTTTTTTTTACGTCTTTGTTTATTTAGGTTTAAAAATTTCATTGCGGAAATTGTCTCCTTTTGCTGAGATGAAATCGTTGCAGGGTCCATACCAGGTGTTACATTCGATCAGATGAAACTACAGATCAAGCTGGGAGTCCCTCATTCTCTCCAGGAATCCTTGGATGTTGAGAGGGTCAAGTCCGTTTTTCCTTAGTGAGTATCTGCTCCTCTTTCTTTGTGATTGTATCTCGGGAGAATGTATAGAACTCTTCCTCTCTTTGAAAGTAGGGCCTTTTTGCTTGATTTCTAAGGATGCTTGGAGTATTAGAATGCGAAAGACAAGCCTGTCTACCAACAATATATTACTTCCAGACGCTGCAAATTTTCTGTTGTTTCTCTTCCTTTTATGCCTACCATCGGTTTATGCCACCTCTCCTTGAAAAATGCTCATCCTAATCTCAGTTTAAGTATTTACACCTTTTTAGGGTTTTCTTTGTAATTCGTACAAAAGAAATATGATGAAATGCTTCAGTTAAGAGGAACCCAATGGTTTTAACAAAATAGAAGTCCAAACAGTGATGTGTGTGTGTGTGTGTGTATATATATATATATATATGCGACCGAGTATATGCCAGCAGAAAGATGCTGTCCCGCTCTCGAGCTGAAGTCAATGACTTGTTGTACCCCTAATCTGGGTCACAAAGTCCCACCTCAGTCCAAATCTTTTTGCACACTTTATAATATTTAGCCATTAATGATCACTAGCAAGAGGTAGACAAGTTGTATAGGTAGCAATAGTTTGCCTAACATCCACATACTACCGCAAATGCGAAAGTAGGGTACTAGAGACATTCTCATTTCAGCAGCACAATTCCTAGTCATTGATAAATAACACAGTTTTCTTGTTAACCGTCCAATGACATTGGCATATTATACAAAAGAGCATTTTGAATAAATATTCTCTTTTCCAATTTCTTATTGTATGTGTATAAATATTGCAGTGGGAAAATTGTCAAGTTTGAAGTTGTGGATGGTGGACTTATATGCTCAAGTGGCGTTCATGTGGAAGAAATGGGAGACAAGAATGATGACTGCTATATAGTGAATGCTGCAGTATATGTTGGCTACTAGTTTCTTGTTTCCTCTGTTCTGTCCTCCAATAGTTCGAAGGTCAGCTCTCACTTTTCATTACCCACTGTATTGTGCGATATCTTTTTGTTAATCCCAATGAATGGACTTTGTGTCTTTGCGTAATGCACACAACAAACAAACGTTCAAAATAAATTGCCATTTTGTCCGTGTCATGGATCCAACAAAATTTATCCATTTATGTCAAAATTAAATCCCTCTTTATGTACTCTGGTCTTGTTTATTTATCTTTCATATCAAGTATTCCTTTTGTTATTATATTTATCTCCCACCCTTCTATGCTTGAATGCTTCTATGAGTTTTTGGTGTGGGTGTGAGTGCAATGAAGACTACAAATTTGAATTCTAGAAGATTCAGCGTAGTAGTATTCTCCGATCTAGTTCTGCAATTATGCAGAAAAATTATGCTCCATCCTTTAATCAAATTCAAATGGGATGAAGTTCCTAAAAGTGGAAGTTATTTCGCCTGTCACTAGATAGGTGCTGACCAAGTAAGAATCTGTGAATAGTAAAATTCGAAGTGATAAATCAACTGCTGCATGTTGAAGTGCCCAGCTCCCCTGCCAACCTGGTTTATACATGGTTTTTCAGATCGAAGTTTTCAAATTCCATGTCACAATAAGATTATTGGCCCCGGTGAAGTAATTTGTAACTCTAATTACTTAAGGGTCGTTGCTTGTGAATTCCAATGTTCCATCCTTGTTAGGCTTGGCATCTTGGGGACCGTGAAAATTTTCAAGATTGCTAGAGTAATATGAACTTTGGGGGAGTAGCATGCTAGATATGTCAGCAAATTCAAAACTTCACAATTCGGATAGCTCTAAACCTACGTGGATAAAGATTTAAAGTACATATGAGGTTACTAAAGTAGAAAAGAGAGATACGTGGTTAAGACAATCAATTACTTTACAAAGATTTAAAGTACATATGGGTTACTAAAGTAGAAAAGAGAGATACGTGGTTAAGACAATCAATTACTTTACAATTGATCTTTCCATCTTATTCTGATCCCACCCAAACATTTACCAAACAATGATTTGAAAATAACTAGAATTTTCTTGGTATGTTAGCCTTCACATAAGTAGAGCTGCGTATAGGAGCTGGTTCCAAGTATCTGGCAGTCCGGGAAGGCACCAATGGCTGCAGTCCGTGCCTGAATTCTTACCGCCATAGGAGGAAGGGTGTGCATCTTTTCTCAGCTGTGACAGCGTCGTTATGTCAAGCAAGTAAACTGGTTTCTGAATCTTACTTAGCACGTTGTTGACCACAGCGGTAGCTGGAGGTGTACCTGCCGGATAGGTTGACCCAGATAGAGGTTCACCTTCTCCTCCGCAATTCTTTTTAGGGCTATTCCACTCCTTGCCCCTGGTTTAACAACAACCAAAATCTTAGTTCTTATATGTATGTCTTGCATTGAAATTTGAAGCAAGATAGCTTTGTTGCTTTTATGAATTCATTTACACTTCCTTTATACCCCCATGGTGACAAGAACCTTTTTCTTCCTTGGTTCTTTTGAACCTATTAGCATATCTTAGGCATTGGAGGAGTTTCACTTACTGATAATGGGTGGGAGAGATGCCCTGAAAGAAGACCTTGGTTTTGGTAGGATCAACATTGAGGTTGACCCAGTTGGCCCATGTGTTGAGCCCCTTATAAAATGCTGTCAGACGGTCCATATCTTTGTACAGCTTTGTCCCCTCACTTATGTAATCCCAACTGTATGTAATGTAAATTACCAAAACATTAGCCGCAGATGCATTACAAAAATGTGTAATATGAGATATGAGAGATTGAAATATGCATACGGTTGTGATTTTCCAGTGTGGGTCCACCAGTGCCACGTGTTGAAGATCAGCATGTCCATCCCTTTCCAGGCATTTCCACCCTGGATCGAGTCTAGCTTCAGCACGCGGCCAACGTTTTCCTTCGCCAAATCTACAAGGTATGGTGTACGGTAGAGAAGCAAAGTAACACCGTAGTCCTGCACGCATATAATATCACCCTTCATTCAATTTCCACCCTCCATTTTAAATACTTGGGGAACGTACCTTTTTCTTTTCTTTTTTTAATATATATTTATATTATTGAACAAACAAAAAAGCAGGAAAATAAAATGGGTGTAATTTTAAGTAGCTGTTATGAGTGGTTACGTCTATAATTAATAGATGATGTAACAGAGGATTGACGTACGAGAGGGATCGTGAGCTCATTGCGATAAAGATCGATGGAGAGGGCCGCCGGCATACACTCACACTCACAGGTTGTCTGGTCCCTCGCCACAGCCTGTAGAGTTACTAATGCCTCGATTCGACATCCTAATATCCTATGACTCCAAAATAAGACAAAAATTCCCTCCGTGTCTAGATTCTTTGTAATTAATTTAAAGAAAGCAAAACTGATACAGGTGTTACTTTTTTATATTTATCTTTTTTATAAATAATGAATGTTTTTATAAAATAATTTTTAAAATATAATTATAAAAATAATTATAGCTAAGAATGACTTTGTAAGATTCTCAACTCTTTACTTAACAAATTATCAGAAATTATGGCATGTTTAGAAAGTGAGATGATACGAAAATTTTGTAAATAATAATAATATAGTTTATAAATAATAGTAAAATAGTTTAAGTTAAATATTTTATAGATTTTAGAAAAGTAAAAGTTGAATAAAAATATTAGTAAAGTTAAAATATTATAAAAATATAATTTTATAATATAATTTTTATTTTGAGACTTGAAAAAGTTAAAATTTTTTATTTGAAAGTTTAAAAAAATTGTAATGAGTAGTTTAAAAATTGTGTATTTAAATTATGTTTGAGAATAAGAATGCATAAAATAAGATAAAATGAGATCAAACGAAAATTTTGTCTCATCTGAAGTCCCAAACAAAAGTAACCTGATTTTGGAAAATCAAAATAAAATACAAGCGTATAATCTCTTCTCATGTCACAATTGGAAGAAAACAACCGCAAAGCAAAACTTTATTCTCGTATTATGCATAAAAACATGCTGAATGAAACCTCATGATACCTGATTTTATCTGACAGTTCTAATTATAATATTGACTAACCATTTTGATTTAACGAGCATGTAAAAAACGGCACAAGTTATTGCCGTTTTAATAATATTTTACGAAATTTATGCCGTAATAATCAGTAGTCTTTTTTAAATTACCCATTATTATCTATATAAATACTTGGGACTTTTACAGCTCTATTTCTCCCTCTTACTCGATCTTATCATCTTCAATTGAATAAGGATGAGGCATCCGATTGGTTCCTTCATCCTTGTGTTTCAATTCATGACATCTTGACTTGTCCACACTCTACAAAAAGAATATTCGACTGCCCCTATTAACCTATCCAAATATAGTGCATCCTAGCTATAATTTAGCTTGGGTTCCCTAATTACACTCCCTGCATCTACTCGTTTTTTTTTTTTTCTTTTCTTTTTTTTAGAAGCTAGATTTTTTAATTTTCTTTAACAAAAATTTAAATATTACTGCCAAATAAAAAATGAAAAAGGATTTTAATTAAATGGGATGTAAAATATTAGAAAGTTTTTTAAGTTAGTCATTATTTACTATTTTACACCTCACACTCTATAAAAAAAAATTATAGATGTGAAAAACATGAATAAACAGTAACTGATTATTAGAATTCTTCAAAATATCATCTTCCCGGAAGCAGATAGACACTACAAACTCTTTAGAGCTGATTTGGATTCTTAGATGAAATAAAAGTTGAATAAAATATTATTAAAATATTATTTTTTAATATTATTATTATTTTAAAATTTAGATTTTTCAATAAGATGAAAGTTGAATAAAATATTATTAGAATATTATTTTTTAATATTATTATTATTTTAAAATTTAAAAAAGTTAAATTATTTATTATATTTTGTGTTAGAATTTAGAAAAAAATATAATGATGAGATGAGATGAGAGACTTTCTGAATTCAAATAAAATAAAATTTCGTTTGGTTATACAGTTCAGATGAGATGATATGTTTTGTTAAAAGTTAAATAAAATATTGTTAGAATAAAGTTTTTTAATATAATTTTTATTTTAATATTTGAAAATATTGAATTGTTTATCATATAATTTAAAAAAATTATAATAATAAGATAAGATAAAATGAGATGATGTTGTTAGTGTAAACGTATCCCTTTGCTGGACTCTACGATTAAAAAAGAATTTTGAGTCCCGAAACATGCCATTTTGTAAAAGGTTAAGGAGAAAGGAAGAAATAAATAAATATAGTAAAAAAGCAGACAAACATGCAATCATTCAACGACCAAGAATTGTTTTTGTTTTTTTAAAGCAATGAACAGATCAAGTGACTTCATTTTGAAACAAACAAACAAACAAATAAAACAAGCTGAAATTGATCTTACCTGAAAGCTCGCAGAAGACACTGTGCCTTTCCTCACAAAGCTGGTTTTGGTGTTAGGCACCGACGCGTGAATCATACATGACAACGATTCCCACATGTTCAGACTCAGCGAGTCGCCCACAAACATTATCTTCTTCCCTCTCCACCTCCTTAGAAATTCCATTCCATCAAACCTACAGACAAAATAAGAATACAGAATCAAAATGCTTTGGAAATAGAGGGAAAGAACCTGCACGTATCATGTCCAGGAAAAGCTCCCAAAACAAATACACTAAAAATAAAAGTACAATATGATTTGGAGGCTGGGCGTCAAGCATAAACATGGCAATGAAATTAAGATTCGCAGACAGAAATTTCCAGAATATGTTCCCAACAACTTTTCTGCAAGTAAATGGATTTGTGGTTTGCAGCGCTCAAATTTTGAATTTTTGTAAACAAAAGGCTGGTTGTTGGAGCACTAAAACAAACAGATACTTTGAACCTGAAATGGGCAAGCTAGGTATCGCGTTGAGAGATCACCTGGGCAGGTTACAGGAGTCAGGCTTCCAAGCGTACTTGAGGTACTGCTTATCAGGTCTGCCATACTTTTGGCAATCGAACTCTGCGTCTATGAAGGGGCAGCTTGAAGAATCATAAAGAGGATAAGAAGCATCGAACACCCATTTTCCTTGGAACAGATTGCACCCACTCACTTGCTTTCGCTCCCTAAAACTGCTCACATTGTAGAATTGCTCTGTTGCTCTTGCCTGATCCAGGAGCAGGAGCAGAACTTTAAGAAGAAACACAAAGCACAAGGCCCGGAAACGAAATCTCATCTCTGGTGGTGGGTTTTCAAAGTAGATGTCAAAAGGCAAGCTCTGAACAAAAGGTGACTCGCGGCATGGGTTTATATAGGGAAAGAAGCCGTGGGTTTGAATTGAGGACAAAGCTCTTATGGAGTTCAGCTCAACTTGCCATCTGTGGGCTCTTTTTCGGTTTTACAAAATCATTCCACTTATCTAAAGGAGATTTGTTACACGTCATTTTTAATATACATCACCCATCATTTTTTTAAATTTTTTTTTAAGATTATTTTTTTAAAAATTAATTTAATTCTTCTACTCATTATCTAAATACTATATATTTAATAAAAAAATAAAAATAAAAAATTATATATTATGTGTAATGCGTGAAAATGATGAATAAAATTTTTCTATTTAAAGACAGACCATTTCCAAATATTTTAATTAGTTAAAAGATCATTTTTCTTTTCTCTCTTTTAGAATTTTTAACCTCACTTACTTAATCCACACAAATCTTTTTTAATAGTTATTTTTTAATGATGATATTTTTCACTAATCATATTTCATTTTTTACAAATGAGAGATACAACCAATCTTTTGCATGCTTAGAAGAAAACTCTAAAGTAGTGTATAAAGTGACTCTTCTTCAGTCCAATCTGTGAAAGTAACTGGCGGATAAAACCAACGTAGCAGAAGGCTCGTAGACAAGTAGAGAGGGAGACAGAGAGAGGAGGGGGGATGAGAGGGTTCCACATGATCCGTGGTAGGGGAAGTACTGCCATTGATTTTTTATGTGTTTTTTTATGTGTCACATGAGCTGGGAATCTTGGATGGATTCGTCATACATGTTCAAACCTAGCTATGGTCCGTGGGACTAAGTTTGTTTTATCGGTAACATCAAATTAATGTATTGATAATATATAGGTGGGGGGGCGTTCGGAGATTCTTTAGGTGTATTAAATTTGTATTATGATGTTCTACGTGGGCGGTATATAATATAGAATTTGTACTGTGGCTAAGTTTATACTAGGAAATTTGTTTTGCATGTCATGCACGATACGTTTAAAAAAGTGAGGCGATGCTATGCTATTGAGCGTAGCTTTGCGTGGCTCTTCTTTAATTGACTTGTCGAATGGAGAGTCTTGCATGCAGTATTTGATATTCGTTCCCTTTTTTATTACTTCGAGTCCATGGATTTCATGGTTCGTTTTGATCTCGGGATTAATAAAAACTCTACATTCGACATATATAATATGATGAGGCATGTCATCACATGATTAAAAGATTATTAAAAACTTAAAAATCATATAAATATAAAGTCAATTCTTAAACTAAAAAATGACAAAAAAATAAAAGTTCATGCGACCATCCCTTCTTCTTCTTCTTCTTCTTTTTTTTTCTTTTTGTTTTAAGATTTTAATTTTTTAATTTTTTTTGTAAGAATTTGCATGATGTTATATGATTTTTTAAACACGTGACATCTTATATCAAATTTTCAAAAGAAAATCTAAGAAAATTATGATGGGATTTTTATTGAAAATCTTAATTACGAACCGATGATCATCGAAATGATAATTTTTATAACAAAAAAAAAAAAAAAACAGAGAAAAAATAACGGTATAAATATTCACGAATTGATATATGAAGATTAGAGAATCAGAGTATATATCTTTTTCTATTTCAGCTAATTTTTCAGAAATTAAGAATGAACATGATAAGAATGCAATGCACCGAGTGTAATTTTCATGCAATGATGAATACGTTCAACAATGACAAGTTGTTTTCATATAGGCCCGTTTGTGACTTGGATTGTTAGTCTGTTTAATTTTAAATTGAGTCTAATATTTAAATTTTTAACTATTAAATTATTAAATTTATATCAATTCAAAATCTTTTTACATGTAAGACTCACAATATTTTTCAACTCAACACCTTTTTATACACGAAACTACAATTTTTTTTAACTTCTCATAAATACATCTAAACTCATCTTAGATAACTTTACAAAAGTCACTTGATTATTTCAATTTACTATTATTTATAAAGAATTCAATTTATCAATTCAACTCAACTCAACAAACCTATAGATCTAAAATAATTAATGATCCATTTTTTTTCGTAAAAATAATTTTTTCGGAATGCAGAGTTCCGGAAGAAGTAGGTAAGGCAAAACATCGGCGATGGATATAAAACAGTGGTGCATGGGTCCGAAAAGAGGCTTTAGCATGCAGCCACCAGACATCTTAGGCTGGGGACAGTAGTACTGCTGCTGACTAAATGACATTCTGTTAAACCTCATCACTAACTGCAGGTTGAGTAGTGCGCCACCTTACATTACATTATAAATATTGGTCCCATCTCTTTGGGTAGGTGAACCGTCTATTGTTCCTATGAGTGTCCATTTTCTGAAGGGCTATATAATTAATTAATTAATTCAAAAGAAAAAATAATTCAACTTTTGTGGCATGCATGCATGCATGGGGCCGGGGTGCTTAAATATAGCAAGTCCCAACCACACACATTTTGCGTAGTGTTCACCCTATGTTTTGGAAATGCGAATTGTTAATCCTAGCTAGCTAGCTTCATTAATGGGGAAACCTTTCCTCAAGCTAGCAAGCAATCTCAGTTGTTGAGCATCATTGACATTACTCAAATAACGTCCATTTATAAGCTTGGCCCACGAAAATTGCCTTTCCTTTTTACAGAACAAGATCATTTGTTCAGCTAATTTATCCAAGACTCGCTGTCCGTCCTCAAAATAACTTTTCAAAGACGCTCTAGTTGAAAAGGAAAAATCAAGATTTATATCATGTTAGTTTATTTACTTGACAAGAAAAAATTAAATTCCGAGAAACGTATAAAGACCGAGTAGCTATTGCCAGAAAGGGGTTGATTATTGTTTGGATAATGGTGACTTGATGATGATAATCGATTAGACAGCCTAAAAAGAAAAGATGAATAATAATGCATGCAATCATTTCATTAATATTCTGATAATTTTTATTGATGTGATGACGTAGTGTCTCACATCATCTTTAAGGTGGTGTTCTCAGCCACATCAAGCGGGTAGGTTATCTCTGCTTCGTTGCATCACTTTCTTTCCATTTTAAAAGAGGAAAAAAATAATAAAATGGATTCCTTTGCAGGAGGATCAGTACGGTTTCCTCCCGTGACGTTTTCCGACTAAAGGCAATGTGCGATTCTTTCTCTGGTGAATGCAAGTCTGAATGGCACTTGAAACAAAATGATTGACGGAGATGGATTGTCTAGCACTTGCTGCACCCTTCGATCTCACAGTACCCCTATACATGAGCCCTCCACTACATGTCAAAATAGTAGTGCAATGTAGTGCTGTTTTCCTTTACTAGTCTTAATTTCTACTCTTGATTTGATATTTACCATAAACACGTACGATATTAACGTCAAAGTCTGTCAAGTCGTGTAATATAAAAATATTGATATTTTGACTATTTATTTTTAATATATAAATATATTCCTTTTATAATAAATTTTGTGTTTTCAACGCCGATAAGTAATATTAAGACTCCGCAAATTAGGAATTATAGATACCATTGGCGAACTGATAATCATCCTGCTTGCTGTTTGCAGTTGATCGGCTTCCACAACCAGTTTTAGACCCCTAACAGCATTCTTTGAGGACTAATCAACCAGTTTGCAAATTGAAAATTAAGAGCAGGCTTTAGAAATCATATTTACACCTAGCTTTCCTGGTCCAAAACCCTAACTAGCTAGTAGGTAGTGCCATGAGAATGCAAGCTCCTGTCAAAGTCGTGGTGCCGACACATGGGACACCCGAATAAATTAAGAAAAGTCTTAGATAACAAGGGGTACATAACTACTACTACATGCAGGTCTTAGCTCAAATTGCCACACCAAACAGTATTGACTTTCTCTGGCTGCTACTTTATTTTATTATGATGGCGTTTCCTGTTAGCTTTAAAATTAGTTCGAGCCAGCGCTTTTCAGCTGCCACGCACGGCTGCATTGGGTCCAAAAGCATCGACTGCTGCTGACCAGACCGACCGCCATCCCTCCAGGGAGGTGCGTGGCCCTCATGCGCTACCTCAACTGCTACTTGTGTATTTTACAGTTTCCTCCAAGGTTGAAAATTAACTGGATCCCGCTCTTTTCGAGATGCAATTTGACTTTTTCATTGTATTTTTAATTTTTGTATGGTCTTTATTTTTAACAAAATAAAAACAAAAAACAAGTCCCCCCTCCTCTTTGACGGTGTTTGGGGGGTTGGTGCTCCCTACTACTCCGACTAGTTGGAATAAGGGGATTTGTTATTTTTGTTATTTCCGTCGTGGATAGAGTTGTGTTGCATCTTAGACTGAAGTCTGTAAGGATTTACAATCTGAACTAAAACATGTCAATCGCGAAAGTGTGCTGAAAAACTATCAACATTGTAATTGACTTGTATTGTTTGTTTCATGTCAATCTTGTAAAGTCTATTTTTAATGAATAAATGTGCTCCGTTTATCAAAAAATAAATAAATAAACTCACTCCAAAATTGTCCACTGAGATTCAAAAACCAGCTGCAGGGCGTCGGGGTTGATTTTGGAGAATTGCAGGTCTTGGAAGGAGTACTGTAGAAAAGGGGTTTCTGAAGAGTCAAAGCATATCCAATATAGCAATGATTGGGTGCAATAGAATCATGGCTTACATGCAGTAGTCACCAAACTGGTTATTGCTGATCAGTGTATTAACCCTCTTTTCCCTTCTTTTACAGGCAGAATTCTGGCGTGTAATCAAAATCGTCCAAATTAACTCAATTATGATAACGAACATCGATTCCATTTTGGACAAAAGAAATAAGGACAAGTACACTCATTTAAAGAATAAATTGGATGCATTCGCTTGACTTCAACTCCACGAAAATGCAAAATTATACCGACCCCAGATGTATCTGTCATGGATTGATTAGTTAGAGAGCTACAATGCAAATTGCTTAACGTATGGCATTGATTCAACGATATCCTAATGGACTTGGAGTTTCAATTCCCATTGGTTTTGCTGAGATTTCATGCCGACAACAATCTGATTAGGTGAACTAGAATCCTTAGCTAAAGGCAAAAATAAGAAAAACTAGAATCTATAGCTAAAATTATACTGCTGCTATTCTTGGATAAAAATATCAGTTTTCAGGTAACTCGATCGGCTCAAGGGGCCCAGAGAAAAAGAAAAAGGGTTGTGTTACAAATTGTTCAGCCTGGTAATGGTCAACTGGAACCCATCTTAGATGGCTTAAATCTAACTAAACAATCATTGAAGTTTTTAACAGAAGAATCAATTCAGTGAAGATTATAAGCAAAGACAGACGGAGAGAGCTGACCGAACTTGATTGAGTGCTTGCAAAAGAAAATGGAGATGCAGGGGATCGAACCCTGTACCTCTCGCATGCAAAGCGAGCGCTCTACCATTTGAGCTACATCCCCAGCTACGTTAGTTTCGTCGGTTTAACGATATTTAATTTAATAAGACCTTTTTTGGTGGCCATTTATAGGTTTTACAGTGGGCTTTCTGCGCCCAAATATGAGAGTTAGGTAATGGTTTGTGGGCTGAGGCCCGGTTTATAAAATAAAGCCCGCAGGGAAAGCTAAAATGGGTTTACGGATACTCGATAAGGCAAGCAAGTTGCAACCTCATCTCCAAAGTCCGAACGCTGAGATTGATAGATTCAGAGACTGAGAGCCAATTGTGAAAGAATGGCTTCGCTGGCAGTGTTATCATCGTCGTCACCTTGGCTTTCATGCGGAGGAGGTAGACAGGCTTGCATTCCTTCAGCTTCCCTCACATTCCTTGCGGGTTCAACGAGGAGGAGCTCGGTGTCGTTGAATGCTGGGAGCAACCCCATCCCTCGTTCCGGGCTGCTTCATTGCTCCTTCATTCCCTCCTCTTCCTCTTCTTTTTCGTCCTCTTTCTCTTTCCCTTCTTCCTTTTCAGGTAATTTCACCACCGCTTTTGAGTAAGTAAGTATCAAAGTTTGTGCTTTATTTCATGGCATTTCCGAGGATTTTTTGCGAGGGTTATTTAAATCTAAAATGATAAAAGGATTTTAATTGCAATAATAATTCAGTTGTCTGATTCCCTTGTCCTCGCTGCTGTTAGCCATAATTGACGGCGACAAATGTTGAAATGGGAATTTGAATGAATTATGCGCAAAATTAATGTTTTTTTCCTTTAATTTTTAGGTTTATCTTTGGGTTTGAATTTGAGTTCTGTTATTGGGGTCGGAAGAGAAAAAGGCCGCAGCTTAGTTGTGAGGGCTGGGAAGTTCGCTCTTTGTCAGACAAAGAGAAACAGGTCGCGAAAGTCTCTGGCTCGAACTCACGGCTTCCGGAGACGGATGAGAACCACCAGTGGCAGAGCAATATTGAAGCGCCGACGTGCGAAGGGACGGAAGGTCCTCTGCACAAAGTCCAACCCCAACAGCGGGAAGCGTGCTTAATTGTCACTCTGCATGATTCAGTGTAAGCGGATAAGTGCAATGATATGCAATGTTGTCCAGTAGTTCACAGAGGTGGACTTAGTTGGGTTTCCATCTTATGTGCAATGATAACGATTGTAATTCACTTTTTCTGTCACTGTCTTCTCTTGTTCTTGATTTATGATTGATATTTGAGAATTCCTGTGCCCCATTGCTTAGCCTGTTAGGCCCGAGCTCTCCAACTATTCGTGGTAATGATATTGTTAAAGTACTATCTGCTATATATCCGTTCTTCCCTAAAAGATACGTGACGGTATATGGTTGTTTATTTTCTGCGGTATTCCAATTGATGGATTGAACTATTAGAATGCCTCCTATATGAAAGCTGTCATTTTGCTTTCCCTTTGATATGCAATTGATTTGTTCATGAATTCTAGTAGTTGAGAAAAACTCGTGCTAGAACAAACTGTTACATTGCCAGGCAATAGACCTAAGACTTCAATGCAATCAACATATTTGATGCAGCAAAAGAGTCACTCTTATGGATGAAGATACATAAGATGCATGTACACAAGGCAGTAGTGCCGCTAAATCCTTTGGTGATATTACCTTGTACTGTCAATTTCCATGTAGTTATTTTCTAAAAATGTTTAATAGTCAGGGCTTAGGGTGTAGCTTTGCTCCATTATGATAGGCTGCAATTTTGCTCTAACACTCCAGACAATAAAACACCATACAGAAAATAATGCAAAGAAAAAAAGAAGAAGAAGAAAGAAAGAGAGGCTTCCAGAATGTGCGGGGATTTTTGTACAATTAGTTTCGTTGTTATCTGGATAAATACTTTCATAGATATATTTGATTATGTTTACTAGATGCATAAATAGACTTGCGCATTGGATTTCAGGTCATTTCTCAAGAACTGTACTGTTCTTCTTTGCCACAAATTTTCTCTAGAATCTAATTAGACTAGGTTTGTGATTATGCTGGAAAAGATAGTTAGCAGCTTCACCATTTGAAAAAGAAGAAAACAAAGCAAATGTTATTGATGCCCCTAAAATGTTTTGTTCATTAGGTTGTTTGGAATCTCACTCGTCTCATTCCCATCTCAAGTTGGGCAATCTTGTCAATAGTACTTAGTCTCGAGTGTAGGCGCACGGCTACTGTACAGAGCCAAATTCTGTGGATTTCGTCAGATTTTCATTACGTTACTTCATACTAGTTATTGTTGGAAATGTAGACTTTGTTACTGCGTTCAGATTTTGAGATACAAACAGCAATACGGGCATTTTCACAGCCAGAACATTTAAAACACATGGGAAAACTGAGAACAATGCATATAAGTTTATAATAGGTGATTGAATCTGTCAACCTTTGGGCTGCCTAAGCAACTGGGTAGGAAGCTTCCGTGGCAATGCCACAGAGACCTTGGGGATAGGTATCTCTTTGAATCCTCATGTAGCCACTCTCACCCCAACTCCCCCCCCCCCCCCCCCCCCCCCCCCCCCAAAAAAAATAAAAATAAAAATTCTTGACTAACCAGTACTTAGTACCATCTTCATCTGTTCCATACCCAATTAGAGTAACATCATGGTTTGTTTTCGTGTCACATTCTCAAGAGGAAACCCCGCTTGAATAGAACTTAAAGTCATGTCCAGCACGAGGATTTGGTGGGGGGATTGTATGGTCTGCGTCAACATAAGTTATATGAATCTAGGTTTGGTTTGCTCGTCTTTCCTTATTCTAATGTTTTCCCCCCACTTTTGCCATTGATTTTCAGCAACAGTTGTGTATATTTAATATGGTACGCCCTCTTGTTTGGAGTAGGGTTAATAGTAGTGTAACAGTATAGAATTGGCCTTAAAAAAAATGGATTTTGTAGGTTGAGATTGGCTTTCTAAAAAAGAAAAAAAGAAGAAGAAAAAAAGTCAGATAGATGAGAAACAAATACAGGCTTTGGGAAAAAGCACAACTCTGTTGAAGTTTCTAGCTAATTAACTGACTTAATATATGGTTAAAAACATCTCAAATGCTGTAAGAGGAAGATTACGTACAGGTTATAGCCTATTATTAAAAAAAAAAAAATCCGAATATTGGATATTGCTTTCTGTCAAAAAGAGAAATGATAATCCATCGAGGATTTTTACCTACATTTTGTTCCCATTTTTTTTTTAATTTTTAATTTTTATTTAATAATTAAGGAAATGTTTTTTTAATAAGTTTATAATTGTTTTTATTTTTAAAAAATATAAAAAAATATCAATATACTAATAGTCACTTTCTTAATTATTAAATAAAGAAAAATTAAAAAAAATTAAAATACTTAGAAATATCAAAATAAAGAGATAAATTGAGTAGATAAAGTAGCATTTTTCTTAAGTAAATGACAGGGAAGGAGAAAAACTTTCAGATAGGCAACGCAGTAAAGCTACAAACTTGATCACCAAGTCACCGACTATACGGAAGACTGAAGATGCAAATGCAAATTGAAACTCAAGTATGTCGAGAATGACCAGATGAGAAAAAAAAATCATGTATGCCCATAAGGAAGAGAAAGAAAAACTTGTAAGATAAGAAACGAATCAAACCGTACAACAAAAACAAATAAAGAGAGATAGAGACAAATATTTTACCTTTTCCGCTTTTCGTGTCTATGGCGTTGGGGGTAGACTTCTATGGATTTCTTTTCTTGCTTTGCTTCCTCACTAGCAAATCTGGAAAAAGAATTGCTTTTGCTCTCTCTCTCTCTCAACCTCAAACTGTAAGAAAACACATCGTGTCAAGTGTCAATAGAGTTAGACTTTTTACCATATCCAATCAAGGCTATTATGCGTATCACGGTGTGTGAGCTTAAAGATATTTCAGTGATACACTGAGGAGCAATCTCAAATATTTAAGAATATTTAAATCTAAAATTATAATTATACAATATATAAGATTAATTTCTAAAACTTTTGGCGGCCGTAGCCAACCAATCTACCACACAGTTCTGCCTCTGTCCGGCACCATCAATGGAAACTGAGACTGGTTGGGTAGCCACAACCATCAGTAATTCCACCTCGTTGATGGAAGGTACATATCCAAATTCACTAATCGCAGTTGCTAAAGTGGACGCCTTCTTCATGTCACAAATTTCCTCCATAGTCTCGTATGGGTAATTTGCTTCAGCGGTGAATCCTTGGTTTTGTATTATATATTCAAAGGTCCTATCCATGCCCCCACCATTGCAGCCATGACTGTGTTCTGTGTCAATCCAGTAGTTATTGCTCATACAGGGAGATCAATTTGCCTATGGTGATATGGGCGATCCCCTCTACAATTGCCATGGCTGAAAATGACAAGCAATGCCCTGCATATATAGAAGATGAACATGATAGAAATCCTGTTAGAACTTGGAACAACAGTTAAGTACCAGGAAACTTAAAAATTTTTATTTTTCACATAATTTGATCATTTTATCACATTGGCCTTGGCCTTTAATGGGGGTGACAGATCCTCTCTCTCTCTCTGTGGTCCGTACTTGTTGGAATGTCGGGCAGGTTTTCATACCTAAACGTTGTTGTTGTGGGTGACCTTGACTTGGTTGACATCTTGTATCCCCGTACGAGGCAAGGAATTCTTCATGTGCCAGGTCTTCAAATTTGTTGATACAACTTATAAGAAAATGATTTATCTACAATATATTCTATAACAATATGTTAAAGTGAGGAATATTTTGATAAAATGATATATAAAAGTAATAATATTTTATCAAAATACTCTCATTTTAACACATTATTATAAAATGTGTTGTAGAATATATTATAAGTGTATCATTACTCGTGCTATCGGCGGCAATAGAAACTTCAGAGAATGTAGGAGACATGGCGTGCGATGTCCAAGTCCCCAAAATTACCAACACATGACACTGAGAAATTTTTTGGGATTGTTAAGTGCATTGTTTACAAATAGAAGATGGTTCTTTCACAAAAATTTCCATTTAAAACATAGTTATATAAAAGATTATAAAAAGAGTTGTATGTCCGTAATTTTTATTTTCCCTATATAAATTCACAACCGGTTGACGACTTTTCTACAATTTATTAATAAAATATTAACTCCTTTTAGTTTTTCTAACTTTTTTTTATTAAGTTTCCTGTATTTAAGTTTTGAAAAAATAAATATTTTATTATATAGTATTAAAATAGTTGTAATGTGGTTGTCATTATATCATTGCTCTTGTTGGCACATTTCACTCAATTTGTGCTTTGCAAGCGCACAAAAAATGGTGCTCTAATTTAAGGGTGAAAATTAACGTTGATTGACGTCTGAAAAAATGGAGGAAAAACCGACCGTAACCACTTGATAGGAGGAGGAAACTAATCGAGGTAATTCTTGGTCGGCGTCGATTCTCCTAACGGCAAGATTCTATAGAGAGAATAATGAGAGAGAGAGAGAGAGAGAGTTGCATACTGAATCGGGAAGAAGGCTGGAGAAGAAGAAGACCCCATCTCGAAACGATGTGAAAACGATGCCGTTTTATTAAGAACGTAAGAAAAAAAAAATGTCTGGAACGACGTCATTCAATTTAAACTTAAGTGGAATGGCATCGTTTTGATTAGGGTATATTAAAAAAAATAGTTTTATTATATTGGTCGATTTAGCAGTCCAACTTCAAACTGAGACTGAACTGTTGAACGTCAGTTTCTTCAAATTTCCACCACACACCGGCCAATTTCGATCAGCTTGCATCGATGACAACCAATTACATCGATTTCTGTACAGCCCTACTCTAATTGCACAAGTTCTTTGTAGTCATTGAATCATTTACAAAGAACTCCAAACATAATTAAAAGACAAAAACAAAGAAAAAGTGTTCTCCGTACAACCCGATAACGATGAAAGCATTTGTGTTGTCTAAAACTAGTAGGATATCACGCTTCTAATGTTAGAATAAGACTTACTCACCACTGACTATGATTCAAGCATTGGGATAGGAAGCCTCCATGGCTATGCCGCATAGACCTTCCCTATCATCAATACCCCTCTCCATCCTTATGTATCCATCTTCACCCCAATTAGTGCCCCATGAATTCTTTACTAACCAATATTTAGTCCTATCTTTTGCAGTTCCATAACCAACTGCGGTAACACCATGGTCTAATTCTGTTCCGCATTCTCCTTTGAAGACCCCGCTCGAATAAAATTGAATGTCAAAACTGCTAGCGTCAATGGCAACAGAAACTGGTTGGTTGGCCACTGCCTTGAGCAATGCCTTCTCGTTGTTGGCAGGAACATTTTCATACCCTGTGATCTTGGCTGCATGGGATGCTATTTTGTTCTTGTTGCAAATTCCATCCTCTTCCTTGTAGGGATATTTTACTTCAGTTGTAAGGCCTCTGTTGTGGATGATAAATTTAAAGGCATCATCCATTAGACCACCTTCACAACCTTCGTTATCACCTTTAGTGTCACAATCAACTAGTTCTTGCTCTGAAAGAGAGACTGACTTTCCGGTTTGATGTAGGCTATCCCCTCCATGGCTGCAACCGCAGAAAATGCCCAGCAACATCCTAGAATCATGTTATAGCACAAGAAACTAGTTACATCATTTATACATTATGCATACAATAAATGAAGACAAAGTATATTTTTCTTACCACATGTTCCTTGGTCCTTTACATGGGTAATAGCTCCTTTCTTTCTCCAATCAATTCTAGACGGCACAATAGTCACATTATTATACCTAAATGGTGCCCTTTGAGATGATCTAGGCCGATTGGAGAGCCTTTTATATCCGTTGTAAGAAGCTTGGAACTCTTCATTACTTTGATCAGCAAATTGATTGACACTTAGCTTATAAGGCCGATTCTCATCACAGTTGGAAGACTCGATTAACTCTACATTGCGCTTGAAAAGCTTGAAACGCATTTGTTTCTCTTCCTTGTCCTTATAAGCGTGTCCATGGTGAGCCATCCATCTCTCATGCCTCTCCAACATGGATACTTCATCCAACATGCGGCAAATGGCTTGGCAAGCCCATATCCCAAGCAATGCCACAAAGATAAATGCCCTTCCACTTCCAGTGTTCAAACTCATTCTTTTCTTACCTAAATATGATAGTGTGTGTTTATCGATAAAAATAAAATAAAAATGACAGCGTGTTGATAACAAGTAAACGATTCCTCATAGTTTATGCTCTTTTGATGTGTCGGGACAAGACACTTCCCGAGTATACCGACCGTAAAGGTTGTATTGACTTGGACAACCACCAAGTGTAGCTCTTGAGCTCCGTATTTGAAGTCCATTTATTTCATTACGATTGTATTAATTTATATTGTTTGGAACTCATCATGCTGATTAGAATGTTTATTTAGGGATCTCATAGTCCGTAAAAAGTTGCAATGATAGTTAGGTTTGTTTTAGCAATCTTTGACATTGTCTGAAGAGAGATTAGTGACAGTTTGAGGCCGAGCAGAAGATGGAAATAGTGACTAGACCGAAGCCTACTACGTGGTAAAATGTATTCCCTAGTCCTGAGCCTGCATTGTTATCAAACCCTTGATTTATATTTTTATAAGTATCTATTTTAATTTTGAAAATAAAGAAATTTAAGAGGACCCTTAAATGGTTAAAATGGAGGAGGATGCAGGCCTTATCCATGAGACCACCCTCACAGACTTGATCATCACCATTGACATGATTTAGCAAGCAAAAATTTTAAAAGCTTTATTCTTATTTATTTTGATACAATAATGTAATAAACTATTATGTTGAACATACATCACTGCACTTCCACTTCACACCTATTGTAATGATAAACGGCTCGTTTTGCCGTGATCTTCTATTAAATTCTCAAAACTTATGTCGCTCCATCCCCGCAGGGACAGTTAACTCATCGCTATCTTGGCTGTGCTACCAGAGGCTTTGGGAAAGTCAGAAACTATTATGTTGAACATAAATAGTATAAAGTTTTACTTTTTCTTAATTATATAATTATATACTAACCATTATAAGTGCTTCTTTTTTTCTTTTTCTTTTTTTATCTTCAATTAGTTTTTTCTTAAACTCTCACAAATTTTTTTTTCTCTTATATAAACTTATAAGATTAATTAATTTTTATATTAATTAATCAAAAATAATATTTCTAGATGCTTTTATTTATATTTATGTTTTTTTCTTATGTTTAATACGTATAATACTTAGGTTTAATACGTATGTTTTGTACTTATATTTAATACTTATGCTTAATACATTTTACACGTATGATACTTCTGTTTTATATTTATGTTTAATACTTATATTTTAAACTTATGTTTAATATGTACAACAAGTACAACAAGTATAACACTTATGTTTAATAGATTTTATACGTATAATACATGTATAATACTCATGTTTAATACATTTTTGCACATAATACTTATAATTAATACGTTAATGCTTATGTTTTATACGTATAATACTTATGTTTAATACATTTTATATGTATAATATTTATGGTTAATATGGTTAATACTTATATTTAATACGTTTAATCAGTGACAGAACCAGGAATTGTTTTGAGGGAGGGCCAACTTCTCTATCGGGTGAGACATTTTAAAAATATAACTATATATAAAATTAGATCTCGAAAATCTGCTATATAAATGTAAAAATAAAATTTTAAAAACACAACTTAATATATGTTTTAGATTTATGATGATAATGTTTACAATAATATTCATTCATTATTATTTTGTAATGAAATATTTAAATTTTTTTTATTTTTTCATATAAACTATCCAGTGATCTATTAAAAAATTATCTTTCATTCTAATATGTAAGCTAGTTAATTTATTAAGTTTCATGTAAACTTTTGATATTTTTATGTCACATTAAACATTTAATGATATAATTAATTGAAACCTTAAATAAATTGTGTCTTGCTCAATGAAATTTAGAGGCCGATAAAACCTCTTAACTATTTTTCATATATATCATCAATCTTAAATAATTTTTCTTGTATTTTCACTTTGGATTCTATATCTAAAAGTCTAATATTGTATAATAAAAAACTTTTGGATCCATATTAATAAATTTATTATTTCTCCTAAACTTAGTTTAAATTAATTTTAGTGAGGCCACATCCTTGAAAACAAATGATAATATATAAAAATTATACAAAATTTTAGGGTTATAGGAAAAACATTAGAATGAGGTATTCCAAGGTATGTTAAAATTTTAGAGAACATATGGCCTATGGGGATTATAAATTTATTGTTTTCGGGGAAGGGGGGCATTTTATATATTTATAGAATTATAAATAAAATTTAGGGGACATTTCAAAATTTCAAAACTTTTGGGAGGCCATGGCCAACGTGGGTCCGCCATTACGTTTAATACTCATGTTTTATCCATTTTATACGTATAATATGTATAATATTTATGTTTAATATGTTTCACATTTATGTTTTATACCTATATTTAATACATTTTATACGTATAATAAGTATAAAACTTACGTTTAATAGATTTTATACATATAATATGCGCATAATACTATGTTATGATGTTTAATATGCTTAATAATTATATTTAATACTTATGTTTAATACATTTTATACATATAGTACTTATGTATACTTATGTTTAATACGTTTAATACTTATATTTAATATGTTTAATACATTTATACGTATAATACTTATGTTTAAGATTTATGTTTAATATGTTTAATGCTTATGTTTAATACGTATAATAAGTATAATACTTATGTTTAATATATTTTATACGTATAATATGTGTATAATACTTATATTTTATACGTTTAATACTTATATTTTATACTTATATTTAATATGTTTAATTAGTGGCGGAACCATGAATTGTTTTGAGGGGGGCAACTTCTCTATCGTGTAAGATATTTATGTAAAATAAAAATGAAATTAAAAAAACATAACTATATATAAAATTAGATCTCAATAACTTGATACATAAATGTAAAAATAAAATTCTAAATAGTACTAAACACACAGCTTAATTTATGTTTTAGATTTATGATGATAATGTTTAATGGAATAATATTCATCTTTATTATTTTATTAATGAAATATTTATAATTTCTTTTTATATAAACTATCAAGTAATATTTTAGAAGGTGATCTATCATTCTAGTGTATAAGCTAGTTTATTAAGTTTCATGTAAAATCTAGATATTTTTGTATCACATTAAACATTTAATTATGATATAATTGAGACATTAAATAAATTTTTTCTTACTCAATAAAGTCTAGAAGATAAAACCTCTCAATTATTTTTTATATAGATCATTAACCTTAAATGATTTTTCTTGTATTTTTCACTTTGGATTCTATATTAAGAATCTTAATATTGTATAACAAAAAAACTTTAGGATCTATATTAATAAATTTATTATTTTTCCTAAACTAAGTTTAAATTAATTTTAGTGAGGCCACATTCTTGAAAATAGATAATATATAGAAATTATACAAAATTTCTGGGACTATTGGTGACAAATTAGAGGGGACATTTCTAGGTATATTGAAATTTTAGAGAATTTTAGTGAGCATATGGCCTATGGGGATTATAAATGTTTTGGGTACCATTCTCTATATTTATAGAATTATAAATAAAATTTAGGGGCCATTTTGAAAATTCAAAAAATTTTGGGGCGACTAAGGCCAACGTGGGTCCACCATTGTGTTTAATACTTATATTTTATACATTTATACGTATAATATTTATGTTTAATACATTTTATATGTATAATACTTATGTTTTATACTTATGTTTAATATGTTTAATACTTATGTTTAGTACGTTTAATAATTATAATTAAGACTTCTGTTTTATACTTATTTTTAATACTTATGTTTAATACATTTTATAAGTATAATACGTATGATACTTATGTTTTATAATTATGTTTTATACTTTTATTTAATACATTATATATAATACTTATCTTTTATACGTATGTTTAATACATTTTATACGTATAGTACTTATATTTAATACATTTTATACATATAATACTTATGATTAAGATTTATGTTTAATATGTTTAATATTTATGTTTAATACGTTTAATATGTTTAATACTTATATCTAATATGTTTAATACTTATGCTTAATATGTTTTATAATTATGTTTAATACATATAATGCTTATGTTTAATACATTTTATACGTTTAATACTTAGGTTTAATAATTTTTTTTATATTTATATTTAATACATATAATACTTATGTTTGATAGATTTTATATGTATAATACGCATATAATACTTATATTTTATACTTGTGTTTAATAATTTTAATACTTATGTTTTTATACTTATGTTTAATACCTATGTTTAATATTTATGTTTTATACTTACGTATAATACTTAGGTTTAATACATTTATACGTATAATACTTATGTTTAATATATTTTATACGTATAATACTCATGTTTAATACTTTTTAAGAAAAATTCTTCTTTGGAGGCCTTCTAATACCATTTTATAAATAATTATAAAATCAATATTATTTCTTAGGATTTAAGGATTTTTATTTCTTAATAAAGGACATTAATAGTCTTCTTTTTAAGAGACCTTGAGTGGTGTAGGGAACCTTAGGCACTTGCCTAAGCATTGAGGCGCCCTTGTGCGGTCGACTTCCCAATTCAGCGCAGTTAATACCTAACAACATCTTGCATTTGTGTTGCTCGCATACTATAATCGATTTACATTTCTTGTCATCCACTCCACCTCTCTTTCAAATATATATAAAAAGCAAAATGCTAAAGAGTCCGTTTAAAGCTCTCAATCTTTTTGCCCAATTTCGTTTTTTATTATTTTTTTTTCTTTTTTAAAAAATATTTAAAAGTGTTAAAAAAATAATGTTTTAATTTTTATTTTTTTTTCACATCTCCTTGCATTCTGTGTAATTTACATAAGCCCGCCCGCCCGCCCATCCAGCCCATGCAATGCATGCATGACAATCCTCTTAGCGGCTAAATATGTACTGTATTGACTACTTTCCTTGAAAGTTGAAAGTACTAGACCCATTGCGCAAATAGTACTTTGGTGTATAAACAAACAGGTAAGACCAAGAGGTCGCAGGTTCAATAACTAGTCAGAATGTTCCAACAATTGATGGTTCTTCTCTCCCTAATTTTCTGCAAAGACGCATCATACACTTACGAGACAACGAACTACAATCATAATTACATAAAAAAAAAAAAAAAA
>QEOT01124133.1:104572-163694 GCA_003123785.1 Pterocarya stenoptera | reverse complement strand
CGCCAATGACGTGATAATGAGCAACCCAAGCAGGCGTAGACATGATCTATTTTTCTGCAATATACAGTACTACATTAATTTACGGAAAAAGCTAGGATCCCGCTGGGGGTAGACCCACCATTCTTCACATCCTTCGCTCTCGCTGTCTTCTTACAATAAATTAGGTACCTGACATTGACATGGGTTTGTAAGGAAAGAAGGGTAATGATTTCGAATAGTTTTCACTTTTTTTACTCCAACTTTCTTAAAATAACTTTTATTGTAATATTTTTTACCGGAACATGAACCTCACTCGATGTCTTTCTTTAATTATCTGACTACTTTTTCTTCTCTGGAGTGCCATGGCGTTTAAAGCTTTTTTGCTCAAAATCAAGTGCTTTGATCTCTGACACCGAGTTCAATACAATTTTCGGGTTCTATTGTCTGGCTATGTAAGCTGTCATCATGAGATGTTTCTACTTTCTACGGGGGCTTAGAGAATCAGAGGTTGGGGCGGCGGACACCAGTATTGATCAGAGTCTATTTCAAGCACGAGGCCAAAGCTCCTNAATCAGAGGTTGGGGCGGCGGACACCAGTATTGATCAGAGTCTATTTCAAGCACGAGGCCAAAGCTCCTAATACTATACTTCTAGCTGAAATAAAAAATAAACTAACAAGTACGAAAGCATTTTTCATATGTACTTGAAACGATGATATGACTACGTACTCGGAATCAATTACATCATGTAATTCTGTAAATAAATCACTCTATTCAATAGCATGTTCGATACTCGTTCGGTTACGTTCGGTTAAACTTGAATCGAACTCGACTTGTAAAAAAAAAAACTCGTTCGTGAAAGCAGATATCCGCTCGATTAGTAAATGACACATACCCAACAAAATTCAATTCGACTCGATTAAGGCTCGTTAAGGCTCGCTCGTTTATGCTCGAATCGACTCGTTAGCTTGACTCGATTAAAACTTATTCATATATTGATAAATATATACATACATCTATGTATATATACATATATATATCTATTAGCTAATAATATAAGCATACCACTTTTATAATTAAATATATAATATATAATCTAATTACTTATATCTATATAGTGAATATACTTTATAGGTATATTTTATAATTTGTATAATAATTAGTCGATAAAATTTAATAATGTTATATACTAGTATGTGGAAACCATATATGAAATAGATATATGCTATCATATTAAGTGTATATATTAATAATATATGTAGGCTAATATATTGTTATTTTGAATAAATATCAACTAGTTAGATATTTTAATTATTTATAAATTTTTTAAGATTTTATAATTCAATAAAGGTATACTTGTTAGTTATATAAATTCAATATTAGGTCTTTTATTTTATTTATTTATTTTATTAATTATTAAATCTTATTAAAAAAAAAACAATTTGAGCTTGGCTCGACTCGAATTCGTTTGTGAGACGAGCTCGAGCTCGAGCTCGAGTTAAGAGTTTATCTTATCGAGTCGAGCTCGATCAGAAAACAAAAAAAAATCTCAAACTCGAATATTTTGAGTCGAGCCAAATTCGACAAGTCAAAACTCGGCTCGATTACAATCCTAATTAGATGGTGTGCGTGTATCTCATTCTTGCCAAAAAAAAGAAAGAAAACATTATAAGATTTTAGACACATAAGATATCGGAATATTCCATATATATATATATGTATATATATATATATATAACCTAGCCGATCAGCTAGTTGCAAGGCAATTTTCCTTGGAAATCGTCTCTCATCCCTGCCGTCTCTTCAACTTCAAGTTCAAGGTATGCATATTAATGTGAGCTGTTAAAGAAACGGATCATGATAGTGGCATCTTGGTACGCAGTTACTGGCCATGTGGTTGGCCAAACGTTGCTGACACGATGAGTTTTTCTTTCAATTTGTTGAATTGATTTGACAAGATGGTACTAATGATGATTAATATTTAGACCTGAAATCTGGAATATATAATATAGTAGACGACAGGCCAAGATGATTGATACGTATTAATGCTTAATGTTAGAATAATTAGTCTATTCCAAAGTCAGCATGAAGAATGAAAACTTTCTTGCAGTGGTAATTAATTATTATCGGATGATCTAATACAAAAAAAAAAATTCATCGAGGGTCTTTTTTGTCCAAAATTCTTATATATAGATGCTTTATTATATGGTGTACTAGTATATACTCACAAACCAATGACATGTATTCCATCTCTCTAAAATAAGATCAGACAATTGAAAAGAATTTCTAATATTCAATTAATATATATATAATCCATGTAATATCTAAATTGTAGTGCATGCATCAACCTTGTCAATTTTAATCACCTATAAAAAGACAAAAACCAAAACATTTCTGATCTACAGTAATTTAGATACTTTCTTCATCAAACTATACCAAGAAAAAAAAAAAAAAAGATTCGTATCTCATCCCTAAAAGGATTCTATTCCAAGTGACAATGAAGCAAGCCATATCCAAACACTGGAGTTTGCACGTTGAATTGTCAACAATTCTGAAGACAAGGTCGACATTATTCCATAGATATAGATGCATGCTGCCATTAATGGCATAACGTACGATGTAACGTTAACCTAAGTGATCATGAGATCTACGATCGACTTGTACATGTCTTCATAGAGAGATCAGTGCGAGATACTTGATACATGATGCATGCATGCATCTCTCCCCACGCAAGCCCCTCCCCGGCCGGCCAAAGTAAACATAGTACGGACTACGGAGGCTAAAGAAGCTTCGACGAAAGAAGTTTGAAGGAGGATCCATGTCATATACAAGTACTACATACGTTGAGTTATGTTGTTTTCCGGCCCAATTAGACTTATTGCTCATAATTAACAATCACGATTTGTTCGTGTCTTTACTTAATTATCTCATGTTTCTTTTTTAAATTAACATGAGATAATATACGAACAGATGTTATTTAATATTCACATGTTTTTGCCTGTCGGCATTATAATTAGACACGTACGTACGCACTCCTAGTTCCAATTAATGGCAGGGAAGTTTGAATTGAAAAGAACATGTGAAAGCCGACCACTTAATTTGGGAAAGTCCAACATCATTTTTACCATCGAGATTGGATCTTGCCCCCCTATTATATATATATATATATATAGTTTGGTCCAACATATTTAGATGATATATATATCTACCGTTCATGATTACTGCCATGCATATCTGCAAAGTTATATCATCAGGATCGAAATAAATCCAAGTGTACGATAGATTTAAGATTACAAGCTAGTTAGGGTTCAAAAGCCTATCCCAAGCCAAAATAATCTTCGGGAGAAAGACTAATTACCTATGAACTGGATTTTACATCAGTTATTTTTCAGTTATTTATGATGTCCGAAATGTTAATATGGATCTACTTTTTATGTCAATCTCTCCTACTTGAAGCTCTTTAAGTACGGACTAGATGTTTGATTAATCTGATTTATATGAACTTGATGGGACTTTTCAACCTATTTTGAATGGGCCATCTTTCCTAACTTTGAAGTGAAAAGATGCAGCTTTTTTTCTCTCTAAAAAAGACCAGGTCATGAAATTTTCTTTTAAACATTGTTCCATGGTTAATGCGCAGGTGCACATGATTGATCTACTTGCTTCTGTACATCAATTGTCTAGTTAAAATTGATACATAGAGATCACCTAATACGCCTAATCACATTAGAATTTTGATGCTTAAAGGTTTTCAGTGAAGCTAAGCTTCTCTCTTGTTATACAGGGATATTAGTTTCTCACTTAATTAGAGTCTCGCACTCCAAACTTTGAGTTCTTCTTGCAACCTGCAAACAACCCAATGCAGAAAAAGAGGGGAAAAAGAAGTTAGAACAGATACAACTTGCAGTAAACTACCCCAATTAATAAAGCTTTGAAATTTTGCTATGCTCAAACTCATTTCCTTTGCAATTTTCTTTCTATTCGTAAATTCCCTCCGCATGGGGGCAGGGCCGGGGGACTAGAATTTGAGTGCTCTTGTACCGGATGAGTTTGAGAATTGAGACGCAATTAAAAGAAGCTATATTTACAAAACGGAAAACAAACCTCATGAAGATGTAAGTTATAAAAGGCCCTCCCTCCAAAGGCGGCCTCAAAGGATGACGCATTAAGTAGTAGAAGACCATCCTCCTCTAAAGCGAGAAGGATCTCAGATAATGGAGTTTTCTGGTCTTCACATGTTGGTATTTGAATCACAACTTCACTATCATTAACCCGACTAGCTGAAACAGTAGACAAAGTGCTCCAAGCAGCAACCGATCCTTTTGGTTGGTTTTCTTGATGAGTATTTTGATCTACCTGCCTAGAATTAATCCTTGATAAAAGCTCTTCCTTCCTTTGAATCAGTCCCACCACTTGTTGTTCCAGCTCCGGTATGTATTTTATCATCCGTGAAACTGTGGTCGGAATGCTTAATTTCTTCTGTAACAACACCACGCATGCATGCACAACGATCTTCAAAATTACCAATATGATTGAAGTACTGAATTCAAACTAAGCAAGAAAACAAATCAGGAAAATTCTCAAATTCGAAAAGAAAGGATACATGACCGCAAATTAAAGAGAGAGAGAGCTAGGGATAATTACCATTCGATCTGCCTCTGGAAGCAGCGAACGTAGAGACGAGTACAGACCATTCATCTTCTTGCGACGATCACGCTCGCAAGCATTGTGATTAAGCTTTTGAACCATTTTTGGGTCACCACCACCACCAACAACAGGCGCCGTTGTTGCGGTCGCATGAGCATGAGGGTCAAGCCCGACTTGTTTATGATAGCTATAGGAAGGGATCAACTGATGAGCAGACTCGAATGTACTCTGGGGGTCTTCGTGGATGCCATAGCTCTGCCGGCAGTACTGGTCTTGATTTATGGAATATTGCTCCGACTCCAATCCGATGGCTGAAAGCGGCCAAGGTGATGATAACGCGAACATATTGATCATGGATTAGTTGAGAGCTGTAGTACTTCTAGAATTAGTTTGTTAATCATGATCACATATCATGTATTTATATATATACAGAGCCATATCTACCCAGCATTGTTTATTGAGTTTGTTATTAATTGGAAGTACGTAATAAATTATTAAACTGGTTTTGGAATTGATTTCCCATCGTAAAACGTTAGTTGATTTAGAAATAATAGGATCATCTCTCTTGCTAATCCATACTTTGCATATATACATACGTGCATGTGTTCGCTGTGTGGGCAAGTGTGAGTACCATGAGAAAAAGGATATATGGCATTGTTTAATTAGTGTGTTATCTTATTAATTTCATGTTCAAGTTATTAGTAATATAAATTTCTTGAGTTGATAAATGATGATGGAAATCTCTTCAAATTCGAAGAACATTATAAATATACATCAATTAAAGATATTACTCGATCGGATTTGACGCTAAAACTCTCCGCCATACGAAATTTAGTGCCTTTTAAAAATTTTATTAATAAATAAGATTTAGGTTTTATCCATAGATTAAGACCATCCCATCCAAAAGTTAGATTAATAAATAAATTAGTATTAGAGGTCGAGGAGATAGAATTAGAAAAAGATAAACGACCTTACGGACACTCTTATTTCCATATTAGAGTTTTGTCGAAACGGTGGGGTTATTCTACCACCCCACTCTTATCGCTAATATACCGTCTAGCTTTATTTTATTTTATATTTTTTTAATATATTTAAATAATTTTAAAAAATAAAAAAAATTCAATATACTTATAATTATTTTCTTAATTATTAAAAGAAAAAAAATTTATCCCAACAGTCAAGTTGAGAGGACAAACTAGTATTTCTCTTTAGAAGATTGAGGTATAAACGGCAAGTTGGGCTTACTACTAGCATGCACGAGTCCCAAGGGAGCCATCTATACATACGCACATGGCTGGGATGCCACATCACGTGGGGGCACACGTTCGCTCATGGTTTCTAAGATTATTGACAAACAATTGATGAACGTATCATGTATTAATTAATTAATAGCAAGTTTCAGGATCTATTTATGTATTTTATTATTGTGTGTTACGCTCTTGATTTAATATCTCTTCTTCTTACTTTTATTAAAGTTTTCGACCTAACTTACGACTCAGCTTTTTGTCCCATTCTTTTTTATGTTTTTTTTTTTTTTTTAAATTGTACTTATTTTTGTTTTGATTTTTCGATGTTAGCGTTTGGATCTGTTCATAAAACATCGTCGTCAATCGAGAGATTTCTGTTATTTACTAATTTGCGTTGTCTAGAAATAGACTTTAGCCTTTATTTATGATAAACATGATTATTTTGTAATGAAAATGTAAGAAATAATTATTTTCACAGCAAATAACGGGATATAAATAATTTTTTTTTTTTAAAGATTTGGATAGTGAGTTGAGTTGAGTTGAGATGAGTGGAAAGTTGAAAGTTAACCTATTATTCGTAAATACCTCGATTAAGTGTCAAAGAATTTGCTCTCGCTACAATATAGTATTTATCTCTACTCGGTGATAAATAAAGCACCTGCACTTTTTTAGATCTCTCATAGATTTTAAAATAGAATAAAATATTGTTAAAATATTATTTTTTAATATTATTTTTATTTTAAGATTCGAAAAAATTGAATTTTTTTATTGTATTTTGTTTAAAAATTTAAAAAAGTTACAATAATTAGATGAGATGAAATAAGATGAGTTAAGATAGCAACATAAAGGATCAACATAAACTAGAGCTAGCATTCCTTACCGACCATTATAAAGGAACATGCATATATAAATATATAAATATATATAATCTGATGGGGTTGATAAAAAAACAAATTATGAAAGAAACTCAATGGAATTTGCAAGAGTTTCAATTTTATCCCTTTCGTTTTTCAGTCGTATGGGAATGTTTGAAACCACATGACGCTTCCTTTTGCCAAGAGTACGTTAGTTGGACAGACAAATTTTTGTTAGGATAAACTCGAATATAATTGAGTCATGATCTATCTAAATTAGAAGAATACTGATCTGATACATTGAAACTGATCATCAAAGTCCATGAACCAAGAAAATGTATTTCAAAAAATAAAATAAATAATATATAGTCATGATGATCAAAACTGGACCGACAATTAATATTTGGAAAACAAAATAGATCATCATTAATATATGGTTCAGTTTTTGGAATGATGCTTCAACTCATGTTGATTCAACGGGTCTTAGGTTAATATTGGAAATCTCAAATTAATGAAGAAAATTATACTTTTATTTATTTTTGTATATTTGGATTTTAATTTCTTAATATTATTTTGAAGAGCTTTTTGCCAACAAATTCTCCACCGATCTAACACACACATATAACATAATTAGGAACATTATGTACGTACCAAGTTGTTTTAGGACTGACTTTAGAGGTAGGTATATAGAACGTATAGTCCATATTAGTATGTGTGGTCTCCCGATCTACCGACAATATAATTTTTTTCAACGACAAAAGGTGGAGATGCCGTATAAGCAACTTAAAAGGACTGTTCTTCCAAAAAAAAAAAAAAACTTAGGACTGCTTAAAGATTTTCAGACTTGTTAGGTAATTTCACGTGGATAATATTTGGGAAACATTTGGTCTTATCAGGCTTAATCCTTTCCATTCCATCAAAAAAAGGCTTATCCTTTCCATTAAAACAAAAGGTTGCCAACTGCTTAATTGCTTGCCTTCTTGGTTGGGTTATTAAAAAAGCACATTCCAATAAATTCTTTGTCGTCTTCAAATGTTTGTTTGGCCAGGCAGAAAAGCTGTGGATATGAGAAAAACAAGAGAAAGAAAAAGAAAATTCTGTGTGCTATTGGCATACTATTATTTGTACCTGATGTTATAGCATCACTTACACCTATACAGACTACAACACAGCAGAATATAACCCTAGCTCGCTCTTACAAAAAGGTTAAAGAAACGTTTCTGAAGAACATGATCAAGAACATGATCATCTTTTACAGCCGGACACCTATCCTCTGAGCAACCTGCATCAGACAGTATCATCGACACCATAAATACATTACAATAAAATGATAGCAGCAGCAGAGCATAACCTATTTTGATGCGTAGACCATATTTACTGGCAATGATGATTCATTTCTACCATTAACAGCAACAGCAATAAACAATGGAATCATAAAACACATGCGGTTATTTTAGTCCTTTTAGATGCTCTGAAACTTAGGCTGCATGGCCAAAACACTCTCATGCCAAGTAATTCACAGTAAAAATGGAAAGATGTAGATAACAACATACCTCCTTAAAAGAGTGAACATCACTTCCCCAAAGCCAAGCATCACAACCTGCATCTCTGGCACCCCATATATCATTCCTGCGGTCATCCCCTACATGTACAGCATCCTCGGGCTTTACTCCCAATAAATCACAAGCTTTTAGAAATATTGTTGGATTTGGTTTCTCTGCTTCAACCTGTTAAGGGGGGCAGAGAGAGAGAGGGGATCAGAAAATGATCAAGTGTATCCATAACCATACATATTAGAGGAAAATGATTTATTCCTAAGAAATGCTCATCGGTAGATTGCCAAGACAATAACAATATCTATATGAAGAAATCTCTTCAATCTCAAAAATATATTTGTTAACTGTCGATAGACAAGCAAACACACTCATATACATGAGATAAAGACTATAAAATGATGAAGGAACTAATGCACATACTTCAGCGGACACTGCCACAGCATCAAACCAATGATCACAATTTAGTGCCCGCAACAGAGGTCTTAATCGAGTGTCAAAATTTGACACAACGCCCAACTTCACACCCGCTTTTCTCAAAGCTTTAAAAACTTTCTCAGCATCAGGATCACAGATGTGCCAAGCCTGTGCAAACAAACATTGGAAAAAGCTGATTACTATAACTATCTACAATTCAGCGTGAGATTCATAAATTCCAAGTTATGTTTGCTCAACCTTATCAGTTGTGTAATAGCTATAAAGCTCTTCAAAGTATTGAGTATCTGAACAGCCTGTGGAATAACTGACTATATATTGCCAGAAGGGCCTCCCATCATTAACATATCTGCAATTGAAGAAAAAAGCTTACATAATTGATCCAAAGAGCAGAGATCCTCAACAAACACGTCACACGTTAGAAGAATTGAGAGCTTTTGCTGTTGAAGCAAGAGGAATGTGAAGGGTTTCTCGATAATATCTTTACTCATTAAAAAAAGGACGGAAAAGATGAAAAAAAAAAAAAAACCAAGGATAGAAGTGTTTCATTACCACAGGTTTAAGAACCTGAAAACATGGTTTATGGATAAAAATATCTTGGAGAGATATATACTAGATCTTTGAGAGAGAATAAGTGTGAAATTAGAGTATCCTTTCAGTTTCTATAGAAATAAAACAAGGACGCAACATCTGGATGAAGTGACTGACAACTTCACCAATGATGGCATTTAAAGGGTTCATAGTAAATTTCTAAATTACCAATATGATAAAATCTTTATAAACCCAACTAAAAGAAGAAAAAAAGATGAGCTACTACATTTCTCCTTTAAGCAAGAACCCATGCTTTGATGAGTCGTAAGAACACATTCAGACCAAAAGATCAAATAAATATAAGATATCAAATAAAAGATAAGAGTGCTTAAGGATGTAGTATACAATAATTTAATTCCATTTTCCCCCCTAAACTCACAATGAAGGTATCATATCAAATAACAGAGACTGCTATTGGAGATTTGGACAGAGAAACATGTGCATTTTGGATAGACAAAATTACCCTTATCTGAATGAAATAAAAGATAACAAAAGAAAGATTATCAAACTAATTTCTCTCAATTTCCTCTTCTTTTCCTTCTAAACATCCAATCAAATAAAGACAAAATCTCACCTTTCTTCTCCCTTCTTATCCTCTCCTACTCTTTCCCTCTAACTCAATCATAATTTACGGGTTTAGATCTGATCTTTGTTGCAATATTTTAGTTTACTCAATGGTGGGTATACGGAATCACAAAGATAAGCCCACATGGCTTGGAAGGAGGAAACATAACTAAGGGTCTTAAAACGACTCATTACTGATGCAGACAATTTATTACTAATGAGCAGTGCGTCAATGCATTCACACTAACTCTCAAAGTACCCTGCCTATATGCCTTTGAACGACACATAACAGATGTGAACTATTTTTAAATGGCCATCGGCTCCATACACTGAAGCGAATATTGGCCTCAATTATTTTCGCAACACATCTCATCTCATCTAATCATTACAAGTTCTTAAATTCTCACACATAATAAAATAAACAATTCAACTTTTTCAAATCACAAAACAATAATAATATTAAAAAAATATTCTAACAATATTTTATTCAATTTTCAACTTTTATCTCAAAGTTCCTTGCCTATGTGCTAGACGAAAACTGGTCCTATATCTTCAACATGATACAAATTTCTAAAACTTCCGCAAAATCATAACTGAAATGTTCAGAAGCCAAATTTCATGTGCATAACTATAAACTCTACGGTTGAGTCATGTTTGAAAAATTGCAATATCAAACACATTACAAATGGGAAAATTCTAGTACGAGGCTCCGTGACCCCGGCAAATCAACTTTAGTACCGAAACTCATTAGCAACACATCTCATCTCATCTAATCATTACAAGTTCTTAAATTCTCACACATAATAAAATAAACAATTCAACTTTTTCAAATCACAAAACAATAATAATATTAAAAAAATATTCTAACAATATTTTATTCAATTTTCAACTTTTATCTCAATTCATCTCAACTTTTATCTCAAATTTCCTTGCCTATGTGCTAGACGAAAACTGGTCCTATATCTTCAACATGATACAAATTTCTAAAACTTCCGCAAAATCATAACTGAAATGTTCAGAAGTCAAATTTCACGTGCATAACTATAAACTCTACGGTTGAGTCATGTTTGAAAAATTGCAATATCAAACACATTACAAATGGGAAAATTCTAGTACGAGGCTCCGTGACCCCGGCAAATCAACTTTAGTACCGAAACTCATTAGCAACACATCTCATCTCATCTAATCATTACAAGTTCTTAAATTCTCACACATAATAAAATAAACAATTCAACTTTTTCAAATCACAAAACAATAATAATATTAAAAAAATATTCTAACAATATTTTATTCAATTTTCAACTTTTATCTCAATTTATCTCAACTTTTATCTCAAAGTTCCTTGCCTATGTGCTAGATGAAAACTGGTCCTATATCTTCAACATGATACAAATTTCTAAAACTTCCGCAAAATCATAACTGAAATGTTCAGAAGTCAAATTTCACGTGCATAAACTCTACGGTTGAGTCATGTTTGAAAAATTGCAATATCAAACACATTACAAATGGGAAAATTCTAGTACGAGGCTCCGTGACCCCGGCAAATCAACTTTAGTACCGAAACTCATTAGCTGCAATTCAAAGAAGTACTTTATCTCCATCAGTATTTTGTAAGAGAAAAAAAAAAAGAAAAAAAAAAAGTGGAATATAGAGTTTCTAATTACTTCCAGCAAGGCAGAAAATATTAACAGCTAATTCGGAAAAGAGAGGAATATTAGGCAAAATATTCATGATAAATACAAAACGAGAAAGATCCATTTGGGAAAACACTAATTACCAAATGACCAAAAAGAACGGCAAATAGAGAAGAAAAAAAAGAAAAAGCAGAAGAGACCTGAGACGAGATCTACCCCAAGGCTGGTCATAAGCCCTTCTGTATCTGTTCAGTATCTCGGTCTCTGAGTACTTCACCCCATATTTCTCCCCGATCTTCCTATAAATCTAACAACAAGCAAAACAGAGAGAAAGATACAGATGTCAAATCAACACGGGCAAAATTCACTAATTTTAGTCCAGAAAAACCACAAACTATATTCCACAACAACACCCACCAGAATTAAGAAAGAGAAAAGAAAAAAAAGGAGAAACTGACAAAACCCAGAAACCCATCGATGCAATCCATATGTACATTCACTCACAAGTTCGCAACCAAGAAATCCAATTCATGAACACTTTCGTCACAGAAATCCCGCAATGTAAAAAAACCACTCAGATACACAGAATTGCAACACGCGCAATGATGCACTGAAATACCCTCGAGCCCAAAATTCCTATAGATGCACCGAAACACACATAAATATTACCTAAATATGTACATGTTTCTGTGTGCGCGCGCGCGCGCGCCTTAAGGAGAGAGAAAGAGAGAGATACCTGAGCCATAGGCTGAGAAGGAAGAAGAAGTGTGCCAGCAGCGTCAACCAACAAGGCCTTGTGAGTGATCTCACCGTACAAAGACCTCCGATAATCCTCATAGTCTTTCAGTCCAAACATCTCCAACCCCACGGACGTCGACTCCGCCGGAGCAACCGCGGTGGACCAACACATTGCCCCATATTTCCCAAAGTGGCCCATCCGAATCCCACTAGTATTAGATCGACATGACCCAGAAGAGAGAAGTCTAGGGAGCTTCGTTCTCGTTGCAATCAGAGCCATTTTCTAAGTCACATTTGAGGTTTTCCGTTCATTTCACGGCTGCTTGTGGTACTAAAAGAAGTCCCAATTTCAGTAGAGTAGCTTCTTGTTTTATGGCTTTCATTTGAGCTTCAGATCTAATTTCAGTTGACGATTATTTCATGAGTCGGAGCTGATTTGTGAGGAGTAAGAACCACTTGCTCTGCCACAAATTATATAGACCCTGAAAGTGGGGAGGGTTGTTGATTTGCCCCTAAATTTTAATATTATTACGGCTATAGCACATTTTTACTTGCTCAAATTAATTTCCATCATTTCTAATACTGTAGATTGATTTAACATCTTTTAATATATATATTTTAAACTATTTTATATTTAAATATTTAAATATATAAAATTATATAAAACATAGGTTGAAAAAAAATCAAAATTAAAGAACAAATTGATCTTACTGGCAGTAAGATGTAAATCTTACTCTGTTTCATTGCTTAAACATTTAGATTAAAATTCACTTAAAATTAGGCAAGTTAATTAATGTGAGTAATATGATAAAAATCCAGAATAAATGCATTCCTCTTTAATTTATGTTTCATAAGATTATTTAATATTATAATTAAGGTTTTTTTTATCATTATTACAAATATAAAAATATATTTATAAATGATATAAGATTACATTCGCCATTTTCTCGTATGTATTGGACGTTAGGAATTATGATTTTCGTCACTTATGACTTCATATATTATTTGAGATTTTTATTTATTTATAAGTAGTGAGATCTCATTTATTAGTCATTACTGTCGAGTGAACGGTAAATATTGAGTATATAAGTGTCGCGCAGTTATTTTTTTTAAAAAAAATTAGAGTTTATTATTAAAAATTAATTTACAGAATGTGAGTTTCATATTTATTCATTTTTTTAAGATATTGCACGGAGCTTAATCATCTACGATTGTAAATATTATTTCTCTTACATAATTACACAATATTGGAGAAAAAAATAGTAGAAAATTATTGAAAAATACTATGGATCCTGACAATGTATCTTTGATTGTATTTTTTTTAACTTAATGATTAATGAAGGATTTATTAATAATGTTGTAATTTTTTAAAAAAGATTAAGTCTTTGTTTAGATTCGAAACTCTACTCAACTCATTTCATTTCATCATTATAAATTTCTTAAATTTTTATATAAAATATAATAAATAATTTAATTTTTTTAATTTTTAAAATAATAATAATATTATAATAATATTTTATTAAATTTATTTAAAATCTTCTCAATACATTTCAATTTATCTCTCGATCTAAATGAGAATTCAAAATTTGTTATGTTTAGGGTAAAGATGAGAAATCTTATCTCTATCTCATTTCATCTCATTATTACATCTTTTTTAAATCTCCATATAAAATATAATAAATAATTTAATTTTTTTCAAATTTTAATTTAACTTTTTCAAATCCTAAAATAATAATTATATTAAAAAATAATATTTTAAACTTTCATCTTAATACTATTTATAAAACTTTTAAAATTTTTTTATCTTATCTCAACATTCAAACCTAACTTAATGAAAAGAATTAATCTTTACATCATCCTACATATCACACATCATAACTTTTTTTATTTTTTTTATTTGTTTCTCTTATTAAATGTGTATTATATAGATGAAGAATAAAAAAATATAAATATTTCAAGAAGAGTAAAATTAAAAAAAAAAATAAAAAAGAATTAAAAAAATAAAAAATATATTATTATGTAATGTGTAGGATGATGCATAACAATGTTATAATGAAAATAAGAAGGCACGTACCCGCATTACAATATAGTGAATCGGCTGATTTGGCAACGACAATAACGGGAGAAGAGAACCAACTTAAGGGATACCGAATACCGGATGCGTACGAAACTGCTGATGTGGCGGACGACGAGGGCGGTAAAATCCTCGTCAGCAAATTCCCCTCCACAAACCATATCGAAAAGTGCGACCCTGCTCTACGAATCCCAACGCTCCGTGGACCCCACTATCCCCTTCCTCCCTTCACGAATGATCGACGGTGGACCCACACCTTACATTCAATAATTATTATTATTTTTTTTGGCCTTTTGTTTGGTTCAAATACGTTTGAATTTGACGATGAAAACAAATAGACATACATTTTTTTGGTTTATTGGTTATTTTCTATTTATTTATTTTTAGTAATATGATATGGTCGGACAGTGACAGAAAGCTCCAATGCATACACTCCAATTTTTGAAGATTAAAAAAAGAATGCCACTGAAAATTAGGTCGAGTTTGACTTATTAAGAGTATTAGTACTCTTCTATACATATATATAAAATCATATTTTTTATATATTTATTTTGTCATTTAAGTAAAATTTTTGCATTGATTTATACATATTTGAGACAAAATATTATTATTTTATTATTATTATTAATTTATTTCTAAAATCAACTTTTTTATATATATTTTACAATTAATATCTATTACATACATTTGACATTAATAATACAAATGTAACAATAAAAAATATAATTTTTTTATATATTATATTAAAAATATAATAAAATTAAAAATATATATAATATATTATAATAATAAAATGAATGTGCAATGAAGGTATGTTGTGTTATTGAGGGAGGGAGAAGAAGAAATGATTGTGAGAGAAAGAGTAGGAGGAGAGAGAAATAATTAGTAAAATAACATTTGAAGAGTAAATAATAGCTCTATAAATTTAGATAAATATTGTTCATAACTAGCTAAATATTTGGATATGCATAAGTCAATGTAGAGGAATTTAGGTTCATATTATGTAAATATGACTTTGCATATACATATGTATAGACCAATGTGGATACTCTAACCAGCATGGGGGCGATGGCGGATGAGACAAATCATGGATTTTTTTTTTTAATGTTTTTTTTTTTAAACAAGTGCATATTATAAAACTAGCTAGCAACCCTACAACGTTCTGAACCTACTTTACGCAATTACTTAGAACTATATAATAGATCATTTTCATTGTGAAAATTCAATAAGCATGGTGGTCTAGATATAAGAGGTATACTTTCATACATATTAGTATAAAATGTCCACTGCGCAATTGAATGAGCACATCAATTATGGTCTCGATGTATTTTTCTTAGACTCCAGCTTTCAAAAGAGTTTAAGAGGAGTTGTGTCCCTATCAACAATTTTTTCTGGTGCCTCAGCCGCCTCTAATGCCACTTGTGAATCACCGACAATGGTAATTTTCTTTATGAATTTGGCTTTTGCTTCCCTAATGCCCATGTACATTGTTGTGGCCTCACCTTGATTTGAGTTTTGGCTTTTGATAGAGCTAGTTAGAACAAAGACTATAACACCTTTCTTTGATTTGCATATAGATGCAGTTGTACTACCTGTACTTCTAACCGCTACATCAAAAGTTAGCAAATAATGACCTTTTGGTATAGCCTTCTAATTTAGAGGATTAGTCATATGCTTATTGCCCCATGCTTCCCTATGTTCTTTGAAATTTCTTTGAATACTATCAACAAATTCTTCCACGTTAAAATTGATGGACTCATGCACAATAATTT
This sequence comes from Pterocarya stenoptera, assembly GCA_003123785.1. Lineage (NCBI taxonomy): Eukaryota > Viridiplantae > Streptophyta > Magnoliopsida > Fagales > Juglandaceae > Pterocarya > Pterocarya stenoptera. Next base: position 147,607 of record QEOT01124133.1, on the reverse strand, counting down.
TGGAACCAGTGTGCTTCACAAGAGGGAATATTCATAGTTTTGGAGGGGGAAAGAACACATTCAATCCATTTTGTAATTCTTTGATCCGCAAAGCATGATATGTTTAGAGGCTAAGGAGAGTGTCTCCAAATGACTCTTGAGAATGTACAATTTAGAAACAAATGAGTGGGAGTTTCCTCCTTAGAGTTACATATGGGGCAAGAAGTGTGGCTTTGTTAACATTAGAAGTCAGTCTCAAGCCCAAACCTCCCAATGCTTTTGGCTGGCAAATCGATTTATAAGCTTTTGGAGTGAAATTTGTGTTTTCCTTGGGTTGATTCCGCACCAAAACCTCATAAAAGATTGATCAATATTCTTGGACGCAGATTTTGGAATCCAAAAGGTTGACATAATTATGAGGGAATGACACTAGCAACTGATCTTATAAGGGTTGTTCTACCTGCTTGGGATAAGAGTTTGGATTTCCAAACAGCTAATTTTTGGGAGATATTTTCCTAAATTTCTTCAAAATGGATTTTCTTTGAGGTTGTGAAAGAAAGAGGGAGACTAAGGTATTTTATCCTAGAAGAAGTAGTTTTGAAATCTAGGATCTCTTTAATATCTCTCTTGGTTTGATTGAGGGTGTTATTGCTAAATTCAATGGAGGATTTTCTGAGTGCATTTTATGTCCTGACTATGAGGAGTATTTGTCAATGCAATGTATGAAGGATTAAGCATTTTGTGTGGTTGCTAAGCCAAAGAGAATTAAGTCATAGCAAAAAGAATGTGTGTAAGGGTAGGACCAGATCTTCTGATATTTATGTCTTTCAGATTACCAAGGTTTTCCCCTTTAGCAATAAGTCTAGAGAGGATTTCAATACCCATTATGAAAACGAATGGGGAAAGAGTGTCTCCTTGCTCAATCATCTTGAAGGATGTAAAAAGCCTTTTAGACAGCCATCTATTAATTATATAAAAAGCCAAAATTTTAATTGATGACTTGGCATTCAGCCCGCACTATTCGGCTTAACTGCAAAGCCAAGTTTCATTTGTACACCTTACAAACCAGCAAACCATTAAATGCAAAGTCAAGCGGCGGTTTGCAAAGTTGCAAACTATGCAATAGTTTGTCAACACACTTCAAAACAAATGGTCAACTGGTGCAATGATACAAAGAGAAATTCTAATCCTAGGCCGGTCTAATATCACACACCACACACGTTGATGATGTGCCAAACCTGGTCCATTTCAAAACGGTCTAATTTATGAGAATCCCTTCCCTGTGTTCCCTCTGCTCGACTCTCTTGTGATCCCTTGACTCTCCTCTATCGAATCCCTTTACCCCCCTCTTTTTGCCGAATCCCTCTCTCCCGTCGACACCTTCGAGAAAAGCCCTAATAGATCTGAGAAATCCCCCTCGAAATCCATCCCTCCCTCCCTCTACAAAATCCCTCTCCCCCGTCGACACCATCCCTCGAGAAAAACCCTAACAAATCTGAGAAACCACCCTCGAAATCCACTTCACGAAGTAGTCCTAACCCTAGAGAAATCCCCATGAGTGGTCGCGCATCCCTCTGCAAAATCCCTCTCCCCCTGTGACATTTGTTTGATCCAATAAGATCTGAGAGGTATGCTCACCAACCAAAACCCTAGATCTATATTATTGCACGATTATGATTTCTGAGCTGGGATTTTTTATTTCTGATCGATTTATGCTTGATTTCTGAGTTTTGTTCTTGAAGCCACATCGTCCTCGTCCAAATCTCAAATTTAAAAAAATTGGGAGTCAACGTACTTATCATTGTGTTACTAATTGAAGTTTGTATTCATTTTGTGTGTGTGTTGAAAGCTTGAAGCAGTTGAACCAAGCCAGATTTTGAATCACCTTTATTTGAATTTGGATTTCTGGGAACACCTCTGTTTTGTTTATTTCTTTGCTTTAGATACGAATTGGGGTATTTTCAAAACAAGAATATAGGAAAATCATCCCAAATGTATCTACTAGATTTTTCTCACAATCTTATAAAGTCTTAAACTTCATACAAGACATTTAGGACATCCTAAGTAGACATGAAATCAAACTCCCATATATGATTAAAGATCGGTGAAAATGAGAATCAAAAACTCTCAAATGAGTGGAAACTCCCATTTATCTCATTAGGGAGTTTTATATATCATTTTGAAATTTTCTAGTGGATTTGTGAGGTTGTTTTTTTACTTTTCTATTTTAGTGGTTGGATCTTGACTTTATTTTTACATTAATACACTAATGGATGACTCATCTAAGTTCACATTCAAATTCTCTTTCCTATCTTTCGGCTCCTCCACATTTATGCACTAGACTTCATGTGATTCTCTTTTCTTTGCACTAGAATTGGCAGGCAAAACCACTAGTTTTGACATGAATAAATAGTGGTTAAAGAGTTTAATAAGCACTTGCAATTATCGAACTGGCCTTCATGTTTTACTGGCTCAATAATTCAAGACTTTTTAACTCTCTCTAGATGTTGACTTGGGGAGGCTGGAACTAGTCCTCCAATAGATGCCACTAATAATGTTGATGCCTACATATAGACAAGCCTATGAGAGTCCACTATATCATGGCCCCAGGCTTTATCAGCACCAACACCACCATAATATGTTCCCTGTTGAGTAACAACTAAAATTTCATATCACACGGCTATGACTAATTTAAAAAAATAATCATTTATTTAATAATGGGGCAGAAAAGGCGACCATATTACTAGTTACCTTGAAAGTCTGTCTTTCCTCTCTACTTCTAGTTATTTGTGGTCTAATTTTGTATTGCTTTTTAACTTATTATATTTAACGTTTGAAATTCTGAAATTGTATGTAGGGAGAAGCAAGATATCAATTCTTCATATGGGCAAATATACTTCAACTAGTAGAGGAGAAAATTCTGACAAGAGAGAATTCAGTTCGAAAAATGGAGGATAATTTATTGTTGCACGAGTATGATTTCAAAAAAAGAAAGATAAACTTATTGAGAGAGAGAATGCTCTTCACAAGCAAGAGGAGGATATTAGAAAGTAGATTATAGAGAATAGATATGCACGTAGATTATTGTGTATGTACTGGGTGTTATCGATTGTAATAGTTTTTGGTTGGTTTGAACTATAGATGTATTGCGTTACTCTTAATTGTAAATGGGTGGTCTTTTGTGGGCTAATTTGATTATGTGGTTATGCTCCATTATGTGGTTATCTTTATAAGCACATCTTGATTGGCCCTTGAAATGCTATACTTACAAGCAGTTATGCTGCATAAAGTAGGCAAGAGCAAGATTCTGAAGAACTCTTTAAAAGCAAGTTAGAGAAGCAACTTCAAGTGTAAAACTTGTTTGTTGGCTGACTTGGGACACTTCTAAGCATGATCATACAAATCATCTACTCCAGCTTCAAGTTCACAGTATGATAGTGCTAGTCATTTCAGACCCATAATTTCTAGTATGAACTAAGTAGTTAGCAAAATTAATTCCCGTCCTGCACTCCTCTGGGTGTTTGTGTGCACATGTGAATCTTAAGTGTTAGCTCATTGCCTCTAATATTGTAAGAAGAAGATTAGTTTATTATGACAGTTAGTAAATTATAAGTATCTCGGGATACTCAGCAATATAAATAAATAAAAAGACAATAAATAAAAATCTGAGGATTGAACTTTTATTCCGGTAGGAATATGCTGAATGCAAATGGCTGGTTCAGTTCCACTTTGCCTATTACACCAACACAACATAAATCCTCAATCAACTTCATCCTTATAACAAATTACAAGCTACAACTTGATCAAACAACATTATTTACAATAAATTCTACACTTTACATTAAAGAGTTGTGACACAGTATATTTCATCACAACACTCAAAATACAATAAAAAACTTGCAAACAACATTCTTTACAAGAATTCTACACTTTACATTAAAGAGTCTCACACCCACAATAATTCTATACTTTACATTATGGGTAATCTCAATACTGGTCACCACCAATACAGCTTTCACTAAGTAAGCTTCACCTTACAATTGATGGGAGGCTGTAATTAGGCAAGGTGTTAGAACTGCTCAAATGCACGTAAGAAAAAAAAATTATAAAGTTAGAAAGTAATCTACCTAGCTACCTCATGCTTATGTATATGAATTTGGATATGCATTTGGATGCATCATAAATGGCGAGTAGTACAAATTTTCTGGACCATAATATTCCTATAATACACAAATAAAAATATATTAAATAATTGAAAATGTCGATACAACGACATTTATAAATGACCAATATGTATCATACCTGAGTAGGTGGAATTGATGTAGAAGGCCTGGGTGGCCTTTTATCTTGCTCTTTGTCCATCACGTTATTTCAACTGTATTATGCTGCTTTGGTAATATTCCTTCACATCAAATCAAATCTTAGGAACGGTTTCTTAATTAGATGCTGATAAGACTAATCTTTTTTTTGCTTAAAGTGTTGGTTGTCACACCATTGCTTGTAATATATTTCCTTTCAGGTGTGTGATATAGGTGTCTTTTTGTCTTTGGATAATCCATCTATAGATTTCTATCGCAAATGTCTTGATATAATGTTTAATGTTGTGGCATTGTAAATCTTATATCCTTTTTTTTTCTAGGAAAATGATAATTAATTTGATATAACTGAATTTTATCATCGAGCAGTATTGCTTCGAAGGGATAGAAATCACTTGCCCTCAAGCTATAAGAATCAAACTCCATGATGCTGTGCAAATTTTGTTTGAAGCGTCATCGAGAAACCCAAAATGTATAGTTCTTTTTTTTATTTAATCAAACTATCATATTGTCCCATTTTAGGCCATTTGAAACAAACTCAAGTGTTCATTCATCATATGATATAATCCTAAAATGAAAGCAAGTCTTTGTAGTAGGCCACCCAGTAATTGAGAAATACCACTTTAATGGTTATTCTTTTTATGGTTTATTGGTTGGTGATGAGAAATTAGTCACCAACCACAACGTGGTAATGAGTCAGTCAGTCATGGGCAACATGTTGGCTCTCAATAGTTGTCTGGTTTCCCTGTAAATATGCTATCATGGCTTTCATAAACACATTTTAGATGCTTCGATTTGGTTCTAGGCATGAAAACCCAAACATGTCCAGCTTCACAAAAAAAACCCAATCCTTCTATATCCTACGACTCAGCCATTTACAAACAAGTAAATTACATTACTTTGTAATTGAGGAAAAACAAATATGTTCATCTTCTAGATTCCAGAGAAAAAAAAAATCCAATTCTTCTGTATAGAGCTACGACTCAGCCATGTACAAGTAGAAACAAATAAATTACATTACTTGAGACTATTTGAGGAAAACCCAAACAAAGAGGACAGAGTTGGGCCATATAAAATCTGTCATGTTCAATAAGAACTCAGCCATATACAAACAAACACAAACTCAGAGCAGGTGTGAGTTTCTGTGGGTGTGAACCCAAAATGCAGCCACTAACACTGAGCATTTTACTAAAATTTTTTAGAGAGAGAGAGATTTCCATAGAGAGAGAACCTGGGTGTGCTTTCTTTTGTTGATTGGAGTCTTTGGCGGTGCCAGCCTGTGGCAAACTGTGGCAAGGCAGGCGGAGGGGCGAAGCTGTGGAGGAAGAACGTGGGGGAGGGGGAAAAATTCGAATGAAAGGAATTGGGGTAAAACGATAACTAACGTGGGTGTAAAACCGTGCGTTTTACTAAAAGATAAACATTTTAAAAAAAATGCGACATCATCGGGGTGTTTAGTGTTGGCGACTTAGGGGCAGATGAGTAGAAGTACTCATGACAAAAATTAGAACTTGACATCAACTCATCATAGTCACCTCTGTTGTCACTCAAAAGCCACTTAAAGAACCCATCCTTCTCAGAATCATCATCATCTTGCTCTGTCGACTTCCTGAAAGCAACATATCTCGAATCTTTAAACCCATCTCATCCTCCCTTATACTCTGTGAAAGGTCGGAGATCCTTGAAAAAGATCGTTGAGGCTATGGGTGGTATTGAGGATGGAACTTGCCCGAATGATGCGTTGATGAAGGCCGCTAAAGTACTCGAACATTGGCGGGAGAGGAACCCGGAGCTAGCATTATGCTTCTATTCAACAGTCATGATGAATGGTCATGGAGACAGAGGTATGGATGGCCATACGAAGGCTTACTTGGGTGACGAAGGCAGCCGACGACGGCGACGTTACACAACGGGGAGAAGGGGATTGAGCAATCTACGAGAGAAAATTCTTAAGGGAGTCAAAAAATAGAAGTGGCACTGGGAGAGAATAACTTTGGGAGAAACTGAAAAGGAAACCGTTAGGGGTGGGGCGGAAAAAGAAGAAAACTTATCTAAATGGAAAAGAGATTCATACTGCCCCATAGTGGAAAAGGAAAAATGTTGCAGTTCCTAGCGTTCATGACGCAGTACTTGTGGTCGACGAGGACAATTCCAACGTCGTTTCTGCTTCCCTCTCAGTGGCCCCAACCCCATAGCGAAGAGCTCCTTCTCACCATGGAGGAGTCCGATTTCGATGAAAATGTACCTTTTAACTAGCCTCTTTTTACTTAGATGTCATCTAAAGCTTGATTTCCAACAAATATTTTAATCTCTCAATCTCTTTGTGAGGTTGTAATCAAACATTACCTTCTGGGTTCTGAAAGATTTAACGAAAATTACATTCTCATGTAATAGTTCGTAATTTCTGACGTCATTCTCATTGTAAAAGATTAAAGGATTAGGTCTAATTACATTGGTACCATACGCTGGAGACAATGCTAATTATGATTTGGATTTGAAATTAATTTTTTATATCACCTAAACCACCATTTGCACACAATCAAGTGTAAAAAGGCTTTAGTTTGAAGAACTGATCGTTTAGAGTTTTGCTTTGCATGTGTGAAAGGCTTTGTAAACTTAAAATTCGGTGAGTTTTGTTCACTAATCCAGGATTTAACAGGAATTCTGATTTAGCTGGATATGTTTTTCTGAATTAAATGCATGAGACTTTATTGGTTTGCTTTTTTCATGTGAGCCTCCATAATCTACATGCTCGATTCAAAATACTGTATAGGTTAGTTAAAAGTTTAGAACTTAGGATATTTCATTAGATTGCTAGAGCTGATTTCATAGTCTTAAACTAATGCCGTATGCAAGTTATTTAATGTTGTAACTTAGCTAAACAAGCGGGAAGAGTGAAATCGGCAATGCCTATGAATTGTCTCCTCCAATTTCTTCTGTGTTCCTTAAACATTTTTATATTGATGGGTGAAATCTACCCCAGCTCTTGCTCTTTATGATTATTACTATCGTACACAATGTAAAATTAATCTGCCAGATTAAAATGATGATCCGAACAAACATTATGAACTACTGAGGTGAGGATGATTAGTTGGACTTGAGTAGTGTTAAAGGTTCATATATGGTTGTATCTGTAATTTTCTCCTATCGCAGAATTCAGTAACTGGGATATGTTTCGAAGAAAGCATATACCATTCAATTTAATATTGTGATATAATGAGTACAACTTAAACAACCATCCAGTTTAAGAAAGCATATAATGTTGAACAACCATATATATAAATATATATTACATTTTTAATATTTTAAATTGATCATAAAATATTTATTGATAAAGTGAACTCTTTTATATATGCATGTTCCATTTTATATATTGATATACATTTTATTAGTAGTTGTTGAACTATTTAGTTATAAAATTCAACATAAATAACGGTCTGCGCATTGTATGGGTTATAGACTCGTTGATAATAATAGAAAAGGTTAAGGTGGATATGCACTCCTTTATCCAATTCACCCGGATTTGGTTGAAACCCATGTTTTTAAGGAGATTAAAGATGAAGTCTCATTTCATGAAGTCAAAGGCTTTCTCCGTATCTATTTTAACAGCCATAAGACTTTACTTTACTTTTTTCCTTTTCAAATGATGAAAGATTTCATGAGCAAGAATTGTGTTTTCCTAAATCAATCTACAGGCACAAAGGCCGTTTGATGTGGTGAAATGATTTTGGGTAGAATTGATTTGAGTCTATTTGCTAGAATTTTTTAAATGATCTTGTATCAAACTTTTGGAAGGCTTATTGGTCTGAATTGGTGGACAGTGTTTGGATTTTTTTGTCTTTGGTATTAGGGAAATATGAGTGTGATTTAGCTCCTTGAGTAATTTTCCATGAATGAAGAAGTTTTTGATAGCTGCAGTCACATCTATTTTGACAATATACCAATAGTGCTTGTAGAACAAATCAGTAAAGCCATCAGGTCTATGGGCCTTCGATGAAGGTGTTTTCTTTAAAATAGAGGTAATTTCTTCATCAGTGGGGATTTGACAGAAGGAGTTGTTGTCCAACTCAAATTTTTTTTGAGGAAATAGTCAAGTTCAGTTGAGAAGATGGGATGAGCTATAAATATTCTGGAAGTGATCCAAGAAAAGGTTTTGAATTTTAGTGGGATCACTAGTCCATTGATTCAGATTAATTTTTAGGCTCTCAATGGTAATTTTCCTTCCTCTCATAGTGGTAGACATGTGAAATAATTTTGTATTCAGATCAATTGTAGTAAGCCATTGAAGTCTAGATTTTTGGCACCAAAGAGTCTCTTCCCTTCTCAGCATCTCATTGAGATTTGCTTTTGATTCCCCTTCCCAGAGAGTGGATGGATTGGCTAGAAGGGTCATTTGACAGTAAAAGAGAAGGTAAATGGGTTAGATGTTCCTTCGCTGAGGGTTTTATTAATAAATGGAAGTGACGCCCTCATTTTTTTGAGAAAAAAAAAAAAAAGGAACGCGTCAGATTTTTTTATGGAGGTTTGGATATGGCCAAAACAATTTTTATTCCAGTTTTTTCAAAGCTTTCTTGACCTTTTTCAGTTTTTTTGACAGGATAAAGCCAGTGCTTGAAGAACTGGGTATTCGAAGGAAGGCTCTGGGTTTAATTGTTAGGGCAGATTTTCTCATAAGGGAGAGGAAGAAAACTCATCGCAGGAGTAGGAAAGCCTAATCATACTTCCGTTCTTTTTTTAATGTTATTAATGAAAATGATTTCTTTCCCAAAGGTTCAATCATCTTATTGATCGTTTCATTACTTCAAGGTTTCTAAAGATGATTTAGGAAACTTGAGAGGTTTTGTAGTTTACAAAATAAACCAAGAGGATTCGTATTGGCTAAGTCAAATTTCAATATGACCTAAAATTTTGCTAAGATGTCTCATAAATGTTTTATATTGATTAGGCCTCGTTTATTTTCATAAGTATTCTCAACTCAACACATCACATCTGATCTAATCATTATAATTTTCTCAAATTCTCACACAAAATAAAATAAACAATTCAAAATCTTCAAATCCCAAAATAAAAATAATATATTCTAATAATATTTTATTCAACTTTTAACTTTTATCTTAATTCATTTTATCTATGAAAACAAACCAGCCAAGATCAACCAAAATGGACTTTTGCTATAGTTGTTTAACAAATATGTAAGGAATTATAGCTTTAGGCAGAACATTTGTAACTGTTATTTTCTCTCTCTTTTTCCTAGTCACCTTCAATGTGGGATGAAAAAATAATTTAGTCAGTCTTATACCTAATTCAATGTGGGATAAAACTGATTGAAGTTAGCTAAGGCCCCTTAAATGGTTTTTTAACTCAAATTTGACTAATATTATGCTCAAACGGCAAACCAATGCTAATGCCCTTATAAAGGTGACAAAATCACCTAATTATAATATGTATCTTGCTTTATTGATCATAGATACCACTTAAGATTGAGATATGCATTGTTTGTGCGTGAATCTCATTTAATAATTAGAAACCTCTATGATTAGTCGATCCATCAAAAGTCAATTATGTGTATGTAATTAGGGTTGGGCGACGAGCCCCTGCAACTCAACATGTCTGTCTGATCCACCCGTCCTACTAGTGGATGGGTGGACAACCCACCCGCTCCCAGTGCGGGTTGGTTCCTAACTCAGAAAAAACATATACGAGTGGGGTAACCCACATGCCCACCCATATTCTCTTAAATAAAACCTAACTACAAATAAACATAATTTTCTCTCTGCTCTCATTTATCGATGTCCTCACTGCTTTTCCTTCCTCTTCTCTCCTTTCCTTTCACGCCTTCATTGTCCTCTTTTCTCTCTCATTATCATGGGTCACAAACAAGCCACAATCTATGACGGTATGACCAAGGCTTCACCATGAGTCACACCACGATCGTCGCTATAGATTTGTAGGTTAAAGATCCATGATTGCAATTGCAGGTCAGCGATCTTTCTGGCTATGGGTCGATCAGGTATATGAGCCATGGTCGTGAGCTAATCATGAAAGTAGATATGCATTTCAGTGCACATATATGAGACTTGTTGGTTTTGTACAATTATATATATTAAGTAAGTTTTGTTGTTCATTATCCCCACACACCATATATTTTTTTTAATTTATGTTTTATTTCTTATTCCTAAACTAATTGAATTCTTCTACTTACATCTATACACCACACATTTGCTAAGAGAAAAAAAAAATTATGTATAGTGTATAGTGTGAAGATGATGAAATTATTTTTTATATGCAATTTATTTTCATTTTTTGTAAAAGAATATGTTATTGTACAGGGTGGCCAGATAGTGGTGTCGTCAATAAGCCTACTCGACAAGTGGATGCAAACGATCATAGATATGTGTCGTTTGGATAGTAAGTTGAGATGAAATGAGTTGAAATGAAAATTGAATAAAATATTATAGAATATTAATTTTTAATATTATTATTATTTTGAGATTTAAAAAAGTTGAATTATTTATTATATTTTGTATGAAAATTTGATAAAATTGTAATGATGAAGTGAGATGAAATGAGACTCTCACTATCAAAACAAAGCCTATAAATGGAGACTAAGTGCAAGGAAGTACAAGGGTCAAGGGTGTAGGATGGGTGGCTAGCCGTAATTAGTCAACCCGCCCAAGCAGGTAGAGGGTGTGGGATGGGTGGCTAGCCACCCACCCATATTGGTCAAGTAGTAGTACCCTGGCATGTAACATTAGCCGTTGATCCCATATATTCAGCTACAAAAATCATAATTTTTTATGACTTTTCTTTCCCTTTTGTTTTCGCATATACAACGAATAAGTGAATCATTTTTATCGGGCTACAATCTCATATGAGAGTAAAATTGGGGTAGAAGTTTTTGTGTCTGAAATTTGAAACCCGATCATTTTTCAACTTTTTCTGAAAACAAAAATGAAGATTCAAGTCCATTCGGTGATTAATGGTACGAGTACATTGATTTATGCTATATTCTACACTATCATCTTACTTGCATCAGATCAATTTTCCAAACCCAATTTTCTTGCCTTCTTGGTTCCGATTGAATCTTCTTCTTCTTCTTTTTTCTTTTTTTTATTTTTTTTTCTCCCTGATATACAATGACTCAAAAAGAAGAAAAAGACGGAGCTCATTAACCAATCTCATGAGACAGAAACCATACAATATACATAGCAGCTATCCAAGTGTAAGATTTAAAACAGTTTTGCAAACAATATTAAGTGAACAAGCAACATCAAGGAAGCATCACAGATACTTCATCAAGACTAGAAGTACTATTCTTCCATTTGCATCATAATTAATTACCTATTTTCCACAATCTCCTTAAGCTCCACAAGCATGTCACCTGTGAGAAATCTTCTCAAACTACAAAACCTGAAAATAACACTCAATTGTAATAGACTGCAAGAAAATCTTATAAAGAACCAGCCACCGATAAGTCAATGTCAAAATGAAAGAATACTAACCATCTGCAAGATGACCTTCCCAAAACCATTCTTTCCCACGATTGCCTAAGCCAGCGGGACATAAATAAAAACAAAAACAAAAACAAAAAGTGAAAAAGAATAAGCAGAACTGACAGCTCAACATCAACTTTTTTATATAAGAATTACTAAATTCTCAATATCCAAACATATAAAATGAAAGCAACAGCCAATATAAGAAGGTAATAAATTTACCTTGTTCATCCTCAGTAGGTTTTAGCCTGAAAGACAACACGGACTCCCCAGATACATCCATACGCACTACAGCTTGATAGGCCTTAGTCTTGCCACCATCATCAAGATCCTTGGCCTCAAAGGTGATGAAAAACCTGACTATATCAAGAACCATAGACATTGTTTTTAAAACCTTCACAATCTCCAGCTTTGCACTTGTATCCTACACAACAATGTCATCATATAATATGTAAGAAATTAATAGTATAGGGCATAACAAATAACTGACCATATCAGCACATTGGAATGAGACTTTCCATGAACTTTAGGAATAGACTTCTTCCTCCTCCATGCTCTATGTATACACATTACAGAGCTCATGTTTATTCTACCAATAAAGAAAATCCCAATACAGCTTATGCATCATAAGCAGAAAAAACTACTGCTCAAAAAACAGTTCAATTCAGTCCGATTCAATTTGAATCGGTAAAAAACTGAACCGGTTTTAGTGAACTTTTTGAATCATTCACTGCACCGCTTCAATTGACCGATTTAGGTTGATTCAAAGCGATTTTAGACTAATTTGAACCAATTCAAAACTAAATTTATTTTAAGTTATCTAACAACTGAGTTTTTTTTTTTTTCTTTGTACAAAAATATGATAGAACTAAACATATACTAACTTTTTTATCATTTTATCCAATAAGAATCACGTGCTTATACATAATGGTCTTTATCTTCTTCATATATGAGGCAAAAAAATGTTGCCAATTAAGGTTGAATACATAAATTACATATTTATTTAACTAATTTAGATTCATCTCATATTTTTATTAAAACTAGTCAGTGAATTTAAATCTTATATATGATATTAAAATTTTTTAATTGCATTATACATAATTTTTAATATTTTTTATCAATATTGAAATAACCGATTCAAAATTGTCATGAATCGACAGATTCATTTCGTTGAATAGCCCTATTCCAATTTTTCGAGCCTTGGAAAAAACCGAAATATGGAAGAGCCTAATAGTATATAATCTTCTTATAGACTTCTTTTCAAATGAAGTTTGGGGTCACCGCTGTGATTTTTATATAATTAATTATCTCCATCTAATGAATACAACAAAGAGGAAAGAACGAAACAATGAAGAACTACGGTATACCCAATGCAGCATCTCAGAAATATAAAATTACAAAATTAAACCTTGAAGCGACGGTGGTATTCGTCAATTGCAAGCTGCGAATATTGTTGGAACAAGATGTATTCGTCCTCGCGGTTTAAGTTGCATGGTTGGATCATGTGAAAAGAGGAGACGTCAGGCATGGAAGGAATATCAAAGCCCTAAAATAACGAACGTGACGAGGAGATGATGTAATTAGCTGGGTTAAAGCAGGCAAGGGAATAGAAGAACAGAATGGATTCTACATACCTCGCTCTTCACGACTTCATTCCTGTAGAAGACGAATTCCTCGTCAGTCATTATATGCTCTTCATCAAATCTGCCACACTTTTCTACCGAACCCATTGATCATCTACGGGTGAACAGCGATCAGAAAAACCCTAGCCGGCCGCCGGACTCGCGCAACGAACAAGCCCTCTTTTATTTGTTGGAGACGTCCTTGCGTCCTCAGAAAAAGCATATAGTAAGTAACGGAAAATGCTAGGTGCTTGCGGGAGGCCACGTTAGCTATAATTCAAAAATAAAAATAAAAAACATAAAATCATTTAAGAGGATGAAAAATTGAAGGAATAAAAAACTCTCTAAGAAATCTGCCATTTTCTTTTCTTCTAATATTCGTTACGAATCATTCCTCATTTCACATATTTTTTATTTTTTTATTTTTTTTTTTAATTTTTTTTTTTGTTAAACTAATTAAATTCTTCTATTTCTCATTCATATATCACATACGTGTTAAAAAAAAAAATCATGCATGATATGTAGTTTAGAGATGACGGATAAAATTTTTTTAATCGAATACTTATAATAATTCATGATTCACATGCGTTGTGCACTCTTTTTTAAAAAGAGTATGTCTATTATTAAAAAATTAATCTCATATTTACTTATTTTTTTAAAAAAGAATTCATGCTTATACATTTTTAATATTTTAACATGAACGTTAATAATTGAATTTTTAATTTTTTATGATCCACGATAATAAAATATAACAATTGAAATTATGTTATGTTAAAATAGATATATGGGTAGACCTAATTAATTTTTACGAAAAAAAATTCTACCCACCATCCAACTAATCACCATCCTCCATTATCTCTTTATTCGGCATCCAATGATTGGATGTGACATTAAGTAATGAATGATAAATAATTTTCCAATCATTTTATGCCACTTTAGAAGAGGTGAGAGATTAATGGTAACAATGATGATATAATTATATATGTAACAGTACTTATCTTTTATGAAAATGGTCATGTTCAGGTTAAACAAAATCGAGTTGATTATTAACGGATTCTAACGATCGTGTTGTATCATCCGTTATTTATATGAGTTATGTTAGAATTTTAAAATCTAATGCACTTAATTAAATGGGCTATGGTAGAATCAATTCATTTAAGAGTAAGTCTCCTTACAGTCCCTATTTTGGAGACTGCTCATGTAAGTCTATACAATTATGTTTAAAAAAAAATAAAATTATAATAATATCATTTTTAAAATAATTTTTTTTTTTTTATCTTTTATCCTCATTCATCAATGAGACTACAGTGCAGTCTCCTCCATTTAGGACCGCAAATAGAAATTCTCTTCATTTAATCGAATACTTATAACTTGTCATTATCCCTACTGCAGGCCTGTCTTACTTTGTGAAAGCACCAATTTTCCAAGGAAAATCCAGAAGTCAAATACTTGTATTTCCACCAAATGACAATGGAGTATAGATCAAGATGTCTTAAGAGTTAAATCTATGAATTGGACCCTACTATATTTTTTAGGTATTATGCCCGAAAGATTATATAAATAAATGTGATAGGAGCCCCGCGCCCCCTAATATTTTTATTACTCTCTCATAGTAAATTTAAGAGTTCAAGTAAAACTTTTGGGATCCAAATCGAATATTATTATGAGTTTTAGTCAAATTTACCGAGAATAGAAACAAATTAAACAATGTAAACGACAGTGCACTTGGAGAAAAACTAATTATTTCTCACTTAATCATAATATGATCTGACTAAACAATAAGACCTAGAAATCAATCATTCATTTTATAATATTCAGTCATATTACTTTTATCTTTTATATTGTCATTCTCACTCATGGTTGATAATGTAACACATTTCAACTACCTCAATGTGCTAATTACCTAAATGACAATCACTTAAATGCGAAGCATAGTAGGTGTTAGGACTGTGTATACGAGCTTTTTTGTTTTTGTTTTTTTTTTTTTTTTTTTGTCTAGTCCGGAACTCGAAAATTGGGTTCAAATTGGGCTCATCTAAGAGTATCCACATTGGGTTCCCCATAAAATTTCCTATAATTTAGCTAAAAAGTGCATTCCCTAAAACTTTTCCCTAAATTTTACTCATCTTTAAAAAACCTTCTACATCCCGTTCCCCATCCCTATCTCTATTCTATTAAAATAATATTTCTCTATTCTTTCTTTATTACTTTTTTCTTTCACTTCCATTTGCAAATTTAACTACTCAATATTTTTTCTTATATTTTGAACTATTACTCTAATGAATATTTTAGATAGAATTTAAATTATTTTTAATATTTTTAAAATATTATTTTTTTATATTTTCGGCGTTATTTAAATTATTTTTAAAATTATTATTTAAAATTATAATAAATATGAATATAAGAGAAAGTGTAGATGATTGGAAAAAAAATTAATTTAATTAAAATGAATAAAATATTGATAAAAGTGATTTGGGGAATGAATAGTGGTTTCCCAAATATGGGAAACCACTATTCATTCCCTAAACATTTCCCTTAAAATGGGGAATCGGATGGGGAGGAATTTTAGACAAAACCCTATAATTATCCCCAAATTATAGGGATGAGGGAGGGATGGAGAACTGAATGAGGATGCTCTAAGCAGATACCCAGCCAGATATCCGGATTTCATACACACCTCTATTAGAATGCAAATACAGGTATATAATGCGGGTGTCGAGTTAATATATACCCATTACCCGTAGCTGGGTTTTGGTTTTACATTTCAAAAACATTTTCCTTGATGAAACAACGCAGCTTTGTGTTTGTAGTACACATCTTTAAAATTGCTTTTTAAAAAATTTAGGCATTTGGTTACAACCCGAATGATCGAAATTTTATAACAGGGTAAGGTTGGGTACCCACTTGAAATTCCAATCAGGTTAACTTGGGCAGATATAGGGTATTCGTTATAAACCCAGATGCAAATATATATGAGTATAACTAGGTGCCCAAATACGCATCTGAGTTAACACTCCTAATGTTGGGTTTGTGGAGCCTAGTTTATTATTGTGGATTGTGGCATCTCGATTTTATGACTCGACCCGTCCAGAATGAGATACGATTCTTTGGACGAATTTTCAATAAGACTTGGGCCATGGAGCGCAGCAGTCCAAGCTGAAATTTGTGACTCGAGAATCGCTAAATAGAGAGTTCGCTTAACGTTCACCCAACAGGTCATTTGACATTTGAGCGAAACTCAAACAGAGAGTTCGCTCGAGGATTTGCTTGAGTTTTGCTCAAAACCTCACTTAAGCAAATAACTCAAAAATTGTGAAATTAGGATTTCCACTGTACAACCCTTTAAATATGTAGTTAATGAACAATATGATTATTTGAACAATGTATTTTCTCCCCAAAATGTATTTCATCATTCCTCGAGATAATAAAATCATTTGCAGATCCGTGGACGTAAACACGTTGTCGATCCACGTAAATTTTGTATCGTGCAGTTGATTGTTTGTTTGCTTTTACTTTCTGTCATCTTTTTTCACAACAAGATGAAAAAATATAAGATCAAAAACAACATTTCTCTATAATAGATAATGTAAGTGCATGTGGATGCATATGATCTATTGGTTATGTTTGAATTTGTACTTTTTATTATTCCCACGGTGCCATGTTTGCTCTATCAAATGGATCTAGATTGTCAAACTTGTTTTTGCAATTTTGTTCAACTGAATCACATCGATCGGTTGTGTATCATATTAACTGTGTACTATGATTTTGAAAGAATATTGGTTATGATTGTTTTGGACATGTTTTGTACATACCAGGAGGACTCCTCGGATAGCTGGGAGGTGGACGAATGGACCTACAAACATACCAATGCAGAAGAAAGCTTGAGGGTGGTCTTGGGATCCTGCGATACTTAAATTAGTTTTCCTTTTTATGAAATGTTTTCTTTGCCTTAACATTTTGTGAGTTTGATCATACATTGATTAGGCTTTTATACTATGTAGTTTGGAATTCTATTGCTTTCATCCCAAGAAGTTGTCCCATCGTGCTTCATGCCTCATGCACGTGAATCCATTAGGGGGCATGATACCCTGAGAGATATAATTAATGCATGGTTGAGTTCTAATGCGTGTTTTGGTACCTTTTCAGTCAGGGCCGACGAGTCCCTCTCTCTCCCCTTGAGGGGAAAGCCATGGCTACTCTTTCGACACGCATTCCCATAGCCGTTGTTTCACAATTGTCACTTCGGTTGCTTCTCAAGTTGCTACAATGGTGCCCGCCTTTCTTTTCTTAGTGTGTGAGTCATGGTTACCTCTTCCCCACGCTTCCTAGCAATTGTTTTCTAGGAACTTGAGAAGTTTGCATCTCATAAGTCTGTCCTGTGGCACCCACCTTCATTTTCGTAGGTGATTGGTGGTTGTAGCTTCCCCCACACGCTTCCTAGTATCCACATGCTAATGATGATTCAAGGCGACTGACAGGAGGTTGGCATATGTCACCCTTGGCTACTTCTGTCGGTGCCTCATTATTCTTGGACTGGGCCAAACAGGCCTCTCACTTGGTAGGACAAGCCCACCAAAGGCCGGAATGATCTTCACCTTACTAGACCGATGGGCCTTCTTTTGGATTGTGGGACCTTGGCCTCTTGGATTAGGCCTTTTTACCCTCTCCAATGATACATGGAACTTAGAAGCTGGAACATCGCTGTTGGCTATGCATGCGAATGCTATCATTCTGCAAGTTATAATTTATGCTGGTCTCGAGTTTTTGTTCCTTCAAGCTGCCTCTGTAGCGTTTTAATTTGCACTCAGGTTGAGAAGCTGGTTTACCTATATAACTAGCCACGTGCATGCGTGGATGGAATAATTACCTTTGTATTTCACATTGCAGTCAAAGATAGAGAACGACATAATGACCCATATTATAGTAACACAACAAACACAATTATATATCATCCTATAAACAAGTACTCCAACTGGTTAGATCAAGATTATATACGCAACGTCAGCCGAAGACTCGTACGTGTATGTGAAATTTTGGCTTCTCATTTGGATTGGGAATCAAAATTTGCGTGCATTGTCTCAATTTTGATAACAAAATATGTCCAACGCCGTGGAATTTACATCAACAAGAGCACGTACATGAAGATAGATAACCTATCAAGAAATCTCCCGTCAACTAATCAATTAACAAGCTAAGCTTAGAAATAAAATACGAAAAAACCCAAAAACTGAAAACCGGACACCTTCCGGCCCCTAGCTAGCTCATTTGAAACTGATATTAATTACATTCACTATTATCATCCTAGCTAACATTCAAGACGCTACTGGATAAGCGGCTCCATAAATTAGGTTTTGTCTATCTTCTGATAGACTAGAGTTTCTCGCAATTTTTCCATATCCATTAACTCCCCATGTTGTTCCCCAAGAGTTCTGTACTAGCCAATAATTCTTTTTTTGTTCTTCATCTCGACCAAATCCTATTATTAGAATCCCATGTTTGCCACGTCGTTCTTTGCTAAGATCTTTTGGCCCTTCGTAAATACTCTATATATACACAATAAAAGAAGAAAGTGAAAGATCAAAACACTGGCATTGTTATCAACATTCAAGTTTAGTTGCACTTACTCCTTTGAGCATGGTAAATTCATCATGCACATCAATCGAAGCAGCTATTGGCTGTCTCTTTACTTCTTCAAGAAGCTGATCTAATTCATTTAAATGACCTATTCGTATGAAGTCGGTAAGATAAACTGCATTTTCCTTCTAGAGGAAGAAAAAATATTGGTTAATTTTTAATACATGATGTAATTAATATATATGAATGGAAAATGAAAATAAACAACAAATTAAGTCATGTTATAATATTCCATATTACCTCTTTTTCAGTTTTAGGTCTACAAGGACATTTATATCCTTTCATAGGATAATCTACCTCCCTTCTAATTCCATTTTTTAGGACCCATTCAAAAGCCTTATTGAAATGATGGTTGTAAGCTGGTAGTTGAACATGTGGTAGACAACAATCCACAAGTTCTTGGACAGAAAGTTAGGGTAAATCTTCTTGTAGATGCTTAATTTTAAAGGCAGCTGCGATAGCATCGGCAGCTACAATTGCCCAACAAGAATTACCTGCAATAAATAAATACTATTAATCTTTAAAAACAATGACATATATATGATTAAAGCACTGAGTTTTGTTGTTTGTTCTAACAGATATTATAAGTCTTATATATAAATCTTTCAGCTTCTTTCTCATTTTCTGGGCGGCCTAGCGTTGAATCATATTAAACCATCAAAGAAAATGCAACTTCAAAAAAAATGAACGATTTTTTTAATTTCTTTTACCAAAAATGTTGATAATAAAGTAGAAGTGATCTGGCATCACTTACGGATTGATTGTATTTTTACGGGATGCAGCACACCATCATCATGTTGACTACGCCAATCCCAGCAATATAAATTGGATTGTAAATCCTCCTAATATATAAATAACATATTAGAAGAGAGATATATATATATATATATGTTTAATGAAGGAGCATGATAATAATTACAAACTCACTCAGCCAGCTGCTAGCATTTAAAAAAAAAAAAAAAAAAAGAAACTTGTTACCATAAGTTCAGGTGAACCAAATTAAATCCAACCTGAAAAAAAAAAGTTAAAAGAATAAATATATATATATATATATACTTTGTAAATGATGTCTACTATTAAAATGTGGAATACTTGGCTGATCTCTCCCTCCATTCTCTATCTACGTCTCTCTTTCTCTGCAAATATACACCTAAAAACTTCCCAATCACAATATTAAATTCTCGGAATAAAAATACATGAATATTGCATTCCATTCACTCTGCCAAATATGCAATGCATGATCTTCACTAACTAGTCATTTACATGCAACATATCAATATTCAATTTGCATGATCATGAAATAGCTAGCTCATGAACCAAATCGAATGGGTTCCGCATCATGATCATGTCTTTCGATCCATTTAAGCTATTTGCGCGCATGAGGTGCATGCATGGGATCATAAATCTCAAAATGTATCTACATATATATATATATAGGTGCAGCTTAAATTAAGACATAAATTCAAGGCCGTTTCAAAATGCATCTACCACAAACATCAAACAAAGTAGGATGCATTTATACGTACAGATTATATGCATTGAGAGAGAGAGAGGGAGAGAGAGAGAGCTACGTCCGTCTTTGTATAGAAAACTTAAAAGATGCTGGAGCTACGAACCAAAAGATGGTATATAAAGCAATCGAACGAATGAAGATAAAAAAGAAGAAGAGCTTGCAAACTGTCATGAAAGTGCCACTTACAAGTTACGGAAACCCCACAAAGCTGGCCCATACTATTTTATAACTTCCTCCAGTTTTGTCTGGACCGAGGAGTAGTACAGTACGTACTTGACTGTTGTCACTTTCAAAGATTGGAGAAGAGGTTGCATATACTTTTCTGCTTCCTATTCTCCATCTTTGGAAAATAAAAGAACAAAAAAAAAAAAATACAACCAGTAGGGCTGGCGTACTTAATCTATTTTCATTCTTTGTAATTTCCTTTCTCACATTACTGTTACATAAAAAATATAGGTTCACTTCTTTAAATACAAAAACCCAATAAAATTGCTGTGAATTGGCTAATTAGGCGGTCGGTCAAACCCGTACCATGCATGAATTCGACCAATCACATGAAGAAAATCACCATGTTCGATCTTTCTGTTTTCTGTGCAAAGGACAATCACTATATATAACTTTTTTGGTCAAAAAGATCAAGAGATCAGCTGCCATTCATGCATGCATTATCTGGATGGGGAATTCTCTGGCAACGGCAGGCAGGGGCAAGTCATGTTTTGTGTTTCGGTCCTCGGAGAAAATAGAGTTTAATACCAGAGTCTTTTTTTTTAAAGGTTAATATGACAGTTATCTATAGATATCTATGTAAATTTGGGGCTATAATTCACACTGGAGAATTTGTATTCCTCATTTTTTATTTTATTATCTTTGTAACACCGTTTAGCGTCGTGTAATTTTTATTTATTTAAGTAGATGATTTATGAAGTTACTTAAAATATATATAATATATATTGATATGTCTGAGAAATGATAAGATTTAAATTAAAAAGGATACTTTAATATAAACCTGAGCTTTGAGTTTGAGCCACCATCATTTGATAGCAGTTTATGGACCTTATAAGCCCTAATTCCCATTAAAATCGAGGACGTTGGATATTGCTCTTAGCCCAAG
Organism: Pterocarya stenoptera; assembly: GCA_003123785.1. Lineage (NCBI taxonomy): Eukaryota > Viridiplantae > Streptophyta > Magnoliopsida > Fagales > Juglandaceae > Pterocarya > Pterocarya stenoptera. The sequence continues at coordinate 125,939 of QEOT01124133.1, read as the reverse complement.
TAGTCATCGCCCACCCCTTAAAAATAATGTCTGATCATATATTGGGCTTTTTAGTTGCACCATGCTCTCTTGGGCTTTTTTAGCTGGCACCCTACATTGAGCCCAATTAGTGAATTTCTATTTTATTCTTCACACAAACCTGCCTTTTGATGGGTTGTGGAGACGAGTAGTGATAGGGTTATAGTTATACTTACTATTCACACAATTTATGTACAATTTTAAATATAATAATATTTTTTATTAAATTTAAATTCATCAAATTAAAATTAAAAGTTAAAATAATATTATTTTCTTAGACAGATGTAAACAAATTGTTTTAAATAATAAGTCTATCATTTCTCATTAAAAAAAAGTTAGATGAAACTGTTACAGGTCAAGTCTATATAGATTAGAGTAAGCATAATGTCTATTATTTTACTTTGAGAGAGATGCTTAAAGACACGACATTTTTTACAAATTTTTATAAAACTATTTATTATTTCGAGCTATTCAAATAAACGAAGAGGTGAATCCCACGAGTCAAACAACTTTTTAGTTTTTTTTATTGTTATTTTGTTGGAAGAAAGAAGCAGGCCAGGGCCCGACCCACGATACCCGGCAAGAATCATGATGATCTTGAAAAACTCCAAACGTGTGAAGATATCCATTCCCTGCTTTTTGAACTGAACAGGATTACCGATCTTTCCTTCAAGTNTTTTTTTTAAAGGTTAATATGACAGTTATCTATAGATATCTATGTAAATTTGGGGCTATAATTCACACTGGAGAATTTGTATTCCTCATTTTTTATTTTATTATCTTTGTAACACCGTTTAGCGTCGTGTAATTTTTATTTATTTAAGTAGATGATTTATGAAGTTACTTAAAATATATATAATATATATTGATATGTCTGAGAAATGATAAGATTTAAATTAAAAAGGATACTTTAATATAAACCTGAGCTTTGAGTTTGAGCCACCATCATTTGATAGCAGTTTATGGACCTTATAAGCCCTAATTCCCATTAAAATCGAGGACGTTGGATATTGCTCTTAGCCCAAGTAGTCATCGCCCACCCCTTAAAAATAATGTCTGATCATATATTGGGCTTTTTAGTTGCACCATGCTCTCTTGGGCTTTTTTAGCTGGCACCCTACATTGAGCCCAATTAGTGAATTTCTATTTTATTCTTCACACAAACCTGCCTTTTGATGGGTTGTGGAGACGAGTAGTGATAGGGTTATAGTTATACTTACTATTCACACAATTTATGTACAATTTTAAATATAATAATATTTTTTATTAAATTTAAATTCATCAAATTAAAATTAAAAGTTAAAATAATATTATTTTCTTAGACAGATGTAAACAAATTGTTTTAAATAATAAGTCTATCATTTCTCATTAAAAAAAAGTTAGATGAAACTGTTACAGGTCAAGTCTATATAGATTAGAGTAAGCATAATGTCTATTATTTTACTTTGAGAGAGATGCTTAAAGACACGACATTTTTTACAAATTTTTATAAAACTATTTATTATTTCGAGCTATTCAAATAAACGAAGAGGTGAATCCCACGAGTCAAACAACTTTTTAGTTTTTTTTATTGTTATTTTGTTGGAAGAAAGAGCAGGCCAGGGCCCGACCCACGATACCCGGCAAGAATCATGATGATCTTGAAAAACTCCAAACGTGTGAAGATATCCATTCCCTGCTTTTTGAACTGAACAGGATTACCGATCTTTCCTTCAAGTACTGGGAGGGACCATTTCTCCCCTTAAATCACCCTATAATTACCTCCCATAATTACCAATCTTTCCTTCAAGTATTGGGACAATGGTGAAACCCTTAGATAAATTATTTGATGAGTTTATTGTAATCAGGAATGGGTAATGCACTTACATCTACATCTACTCTTACTCCACTGCTTCTTCCAAAAGAAAAAAAAAGCATAGGTTGGCGTGGGATGAGAGCCTCTCACAAAACTCTCTACTAGTCCTCTACGGAGGTGAAGTTGGAGGTAAATAGATATTTGGCAGGGGATATTCTCCCATATATACGAGAATTTGATATATTAGTATGGTGAAAGATCAATATTATGAAATATCTCTTTTTTGGAGAGAAAACTCGCAGTATTTTGGTAATCTCTATTAGCACCGTTGCCTTAGAGTCAGCCTTCAATACCGAAAGGCGCATATTGAATCTATTCTGGAGTTGATTGTTTGTTACAACTATGAAAGTATTGATTTGCACGCAGAATTAGATTAACAAAACGAAAATTCATGTTCCATATGTTCTTGACTTTAAGGAGATCGACGAGGAGGAAGGTGGTGATCAGTTTGGATCTGGTAATTATTTATTTCGATTTATTAATTTTAAATTTAATTATTGTAGCAATATATGAGACGACGTCTACCTCCGTTGCAATATGAATTCGTGGTATTAGTCTCACTATTGCCGTTTGCTATAAGTTTGTACAATTTATATTATCCCTTGATTATTTTCTGTATTTATATAATCTTTGGTATCTAATTATTTTTTTTATAATTTTTTAACTTTTATAATCTTACTGTCATATGAGCAACTCAAGCCTAAATTCTAATCCTAATCTCAAGCCCAAGGACCAAAATCAAATATTCTAATCTTAATCCTCATCTCATATTGGTTAGTAAGATTTTAGTTTATAATTTTTTCGCTTCTAATATATGTTTGTAATTTTAATTTTTGTTTTTTGTTTATAATTTTAATTTATTTTCCTATTAAGTAATTAATGTTTCAAATTTTATGATCTCACAGCAGGTAGCACTAATTACATGTCTTTCCACCCTTGACCACCTGCCCCAAATGTCAAGCAGCTCACTTAGTTGTATCTAGTGATTCACTTATTTATAATGTTGATATAATGTCTTTTTAATGTTTATAATTTTGTAATTATTTTCTCTTAATTTATATAATATTTTTGGCCCATTTGGGAGGCCCGCCTTGGGGGAGTTGCATCCCGATATCTAGACGGGGTACCCAGCCCCGTACACCACACACATCACCATAATAATATTTCTTTCTTCAATCTACCAACCATATTTTTGTTTTTTCCCCTCTTTTCTTTTATTTATATAAAGTTCATTTATTTTATTTTTAAAATATAATGGTTATAAAGTTCATATTCAAATAAATATATTTGACTCTTAAGAACATATTCTTGCGTGAGTCAAAGTATAATTGTGCATATTTAAAGATTATACAAATTGATCACACTCCACGTATAAATATTTTTAGAATACTCAATAATTCTTTTAAATGTATTCAAAGTATCATACACAAGAATTCAGTTTGAAATTTTCGTAGCTCACAATATAAAAGAATAATTAAATTAGCTTAGAAGTCAACTAAATTAAATATGGACTTGAATTAAAATACCCACTTCTACTCATTATTTAATATAAGAAATTGTTTATAAATATAATTTAATCGAGGGTTGACCTACTGATCATGATGATTCTTTTTAGGTCCATCGATGATAGGACGGAGCTATATATATTAATTAATTCTGAGATTGGTCAGAAATTATGATTTGCTATCAATTGGTTCATCCAAATCCCAACAAATTTGTCTGTAATCATGAATAACGTGGTTCCAACCAGAGCTAGCCAGCAATATTGGAAAGCTTAATCCTGTACTAAAACTTGATTTTCCCATGAATCATGATAATGCATATATTTTTTTGCTGATTCCTCTTTGGTAATTTATATGTATATGTATATATATATATATATATATATATAGTGCTACTAGGATGCGGCCAGCAAGTGTACCTGCAAAAATTTTCTTTTTATTTTTTTATTCATATTTTTTAAAAATAAAAAAATACCAATACATTAATAATCACTTCTTTAATCTAAAAGTAAAATAAAAAATAAATAAATATATGAACAGTCAAAATGAATAATCAAGATAGAGTGGCATAATAACATTATTTATATATATATTAATAATTATTCTACTTAACAGCCTTACACCACATACATACCGAGTAAAATAACTTTTTTATTTTTAATTTTCTCTCAATAGAGGTACGCGGTATAAAACTGCTGTGAGGAGAAATATTCATATATTAAAACTTGACCTAATCTTCTAAATTAATCGTGGAGATTCCAAAAGCGTATCTGAAAGTAGAGCCATATCTTATCTATATATATTAAAAGCAATAACCACGCTGATGGGTTCATTGTATCAAGCAAATTAGCTGACTCATTCCTCATTAATTTAAATACGATGATATAGTTGGTTGCACCTGCTCACTAAACATTAATTATCAGGCCTAACCTTTTTATTTATTTATTTAAAGTTTGCTTCGTTTTTTTCCTTTTAATTCCCTTCAGCTTGTTCGTGTGGCTGATATATAATTTAAATGCAGTTATATTCAAGATTCCAACAATTGAGTCCATATTTTCTATCTAAAACAAAACATATTTATGGATTGTGTTGTTGGTGATATATTTCTTATGTGTCATGATATTAAGAATTATTCTATGAGCAATGCTACGTGCAGTTTCTATTTGGAAACTGCAATGTAAGTTTAGACAATTTTATTTTTAAAATTTTTTAAAATTATAAAAATATCATTCTTAAAATGATGATTTTTCTCATTTAATAAAGGGCCTACACATGCAGTCTCTACTTAGAGACTGCAAATATAATTTCTCTTATTCTATTATCAAATATGTGTATAAAGCACACCATCTGCATAACTTTAATAGTAAGATTTGATCGATTTAAATTTTAAAATTTATCTTTTAAATTAAATCATACTATATAAACATTTTACTAAATATGTTGTACACATCGATTTGAAAAATAGAATTTTCTTTTAATACATTAATAATGATATAACAAGCACGAGTTATCTTCTAAAATCATTATAAAAGAAGCTAATGATCAAGGCAGACAAATGTGTATTACTCTTTGTTTGATGAGTATATTTAAGAGTTTATTTTCAATAAATAGGATCAAATATTCGTTTCAACTTGTACATCTTATTGGCATTATTTGCTTGATCACTCCATAATTAATAGGCCCACCATATCTAGTCACATGTTAAATATTCTTGAGCACGTCAGTTTCGTCATCATCTTCTTGATTTCGACTTAATAATACTATATTTCATTAAAAGTCAAATACTAAACATATCGATTTATTGGAATATTTAATTATTTTGTAGGTCAGGAATAAGGTGGGTAAATTTTTCGGTCAAATCGTTAATCGAAACGTATATAGAATGTTCATGGTATGAACTTTGAAGCGTAAAGTTAAAAAGGAAAAATAGCTTTTTGTTTTTTCATCCAAAAAATTTTATGTACAGTTATTTTTGTGTATTTCTTATGTATTTTAATATTTTTTAATATAAAAGAATTTATTTGACCAATCATATCAATAGAATGTACAAAAATTACGTAAAAGTGAATATATATATATAATAACTATTTTTCTTGAATTTAAAGTCGATCTTAATAAAAAAGTGGAAGATTTGGCATTATAAATAACTATAGAAGATAATGCCCTAATTAATAATAATAATTATACATGATCATGGTGAGTGCCCACTTTGGAAGATAATGTTGTACCTAAAATCAAATCTAGGGTTTTTTTTTTTTTGGGAAAATTTTTGAGAAAGAAGAGGAGGGGGGGACCATGAATTGGTAAAAAGCCCCAAGACAGGGAGGGGATCAGGAGGAGGGACCATTACCATATATGCATGCGAAAAAGCCAATGCTAATCATCAAATATCAGTGCATTTCTACATGTCAAAAATATAAATGTGACAAGCCATGTGCATGTGGTGACCATGCAACTTTTGCATAATCTTGTTCATCTTTCATTATATCAAACCCACTATCCTTCCATCCACCTACGCTTTCAATACTCCTACTTTATTTTTTCTCTAGTGACTTGTCATTGGAGCTTCTAAAGACTTGATTTGGGTATTGAGAATATCTCATTATTATTTATTTTTTATTATTAATTTTCACATACTTTTCACTACTATTCACTGTTATATATTCAATATTCAATTATTATTTTTTTACTATTATTTATAGAATACATGAAAATACTTCACTATCCAAACGCAACCGAAATATTGCTCGATCATATATATATTATGTATTCAAGAATAATAAAAAATAGTAAAGTGTAGCCTTCATATTCTCTATCTCTTTTCTTTTTCTTTTTTTTTTTTTTTTTTTAATTTGCCCCTGACCTAACCGTGTTTTAACAATTCAGAGATCATTAAGGGGCAAGGCAAGATAAAGAGGGGTCTTTTTTGCTATGTTGTAACTTTGTGTATGCATGAGAATGGGATGATCTCAACGACAGCTCGCTCGCTCTAATGTCTTATGGGCATATATAATTTTGAGATGATTAGACTAGCAAACTGAAGTTTAGCTTATAAAACCCCACTTTTACATATCTTGCTTGAAGAATTATAATAAAACGACAGGATCCCGGGAATGAAATATGGGATGGGTCCAAGAGAAGCCAAATGTTACAGAGACAATGGTAGGCTCAAGTGATGATGGAAGTTGAGAAGGGGGAACATGTAAGGTTCCTATGCAGTGGACAAACACTGCTGAAAAATCTAAGAATTGCAGGCTGCTATGCTACTCTTGTTGCAATAATGGCATATGCTCTATACCTCTTATATCCACCTTCCCAATCTATCCATCCATTTTAACTACTATTTACTCTCTTGGCCCAACATCTGTTTGATGTGTCACCTTCACTCAAAGAGTTTTTGTCTTGACCTATAATTAGCATTTCATTTGCAATTATACAACTTATAGGATTCTCAATTTAAAACTCAAGATCTCGACTTTGATATTATCTCGAACAGAGAGTCTTTTGAACACGACATTTCTTTGTTAAATAAGAAGTTTTATTACATAAAACATCATAGGTATAATAAATTCCTATACATGCTTGAATTAAAGCTTTCACAAGATTAATTTACTTCATTTATAAAACTTTAGATTCAACCTTACACGACTTGTGACACACAAGAAGCTAGAATTACATAACTTGTGACCAAATTAATGAGTGCAGTACTCCATATCCATCCATCAAGTGGGACATGTGATCAGTCGATAAAACATGAAATTAATAATATATATGGTAATAGACAGGGCTGTACAGCAAAAGATTTGATGTGAAAATAATATCCCAAACACGAGAAGAAAGTTGATGGAGGTGAGCAGCTAGCAGGGCATCAATATCCATCAAAGCTATCAATATATAATATATAAAATAGTGGGTTTCTTATATATATGGCCCCCACAAAATAAGCTTCTATAATCTAGCAAATGTGAATTATGTGTGACAGGTTGTGCAATGTATTAAAGTGTGTCAGGGAATCTTTGCTATGAAATAAAAAAACAACGGGACCAGTTTTCATGTAATAATGGTACACAATAAACATTGTGGTGATACATTCCTAGCAACTGGCCCTCTTTCCTTTTCTCTTTTATCATTCAATATATACACATATATATATATAGATAGATACACATTTATGAACTTTGGGATTTTAGATTTGTGGCCAATTTAATAGTTCTTGAAGTTTGAATTTATTGGGTCATGGCCAACCAATCAAGAAAAAAGAGAGAAAAAATGAAGATTTAGGAATGCGATATTGGCCCACTAATATGATCTGCTTCTTCACCTTTATCCACTCTTTGCATGTGCTGCATCTTCTTCATTTCTAGGTCTAAAAGTCCATCTTTTATCCATTAGTAGAAAGAAGGGTACAAGATCTCATAGGATTATGATGAAGATCAGATCAAAATGATATTTGAAATGGGAGAGTACGCATGCAGGAGGGAATTCTACTACTTCTACATGCGGGGAGGTCAATCTCATGAGCTGTTTCCTAGTTTTCACTGATCTAGGGATTCTTCCAACCGCTTTGATGGACTTTTTGAAGAAACTTCACAGCATTAAAGACAACGAGAATCAATTCAGATCAAGGTCTTTTAACTTTGTCGATCAATCTTGAGTTTGAAAACTTTGAACAGCTAGTCAAGTTGAGGAAATTTCCAAAATTTTGTACAACTTTATTTTATGTAACTTTCATGCATGAGCCAGCCAAGAGATTGAGAGAAAAGAAAAAAGAAAAGAAAAGAAAAGATCGAGAATTAGCTTTCATGCATGTATGGTGCTTAATTAATTGGTAAAAGATTCGGAAGGTTGATGGCAATGTGTAACGAGCGACAATGTGTCAAAAGTTGATGGCGAAAACTTTCAAGCACTGGTGAAACATGGAGCAAAGTTGTGGATAAATATTTAAGAATTTTCTTTCTTATCATGCAGTAGAAAAGTCAGAAAAATATATAGTATTTTCTAGCATGACAAGTCAAATCGTAATAATTCAAATCTAGGAGAAGTTTGCTTTAGATTGAAGTTTTTACCAGTCTGTCATCATCAACCTGATTCAACCACTGGCGCAATATGGTGTCTCTCCTATATTCAAAATAGGGATTAATTACAATATTATTATTTATTAGAAGAGAAATATTTAAAAATAAGGCTGTAATTTATTGGAGCCGATTTTTGGTACGCCGAGCTCGATTCGATAAATAAAATTCGAGTTGGTTTGAGCTTGTGATTTTTATTTAACTTTTGTTTGAATTTGCTCGTCCAAAAAAGAAGACTCGAGTTGTTTATATTTTTTATTTTTTGAATAATATTTAATAATCAATAAATTAGATAAATAAAAAGCCTAATATTAAATTTATACAACTAAAAAGTAGAATATTTATTGAGTTATAATATTTTAAAATTTTATGAATAATTAATATCTAACTAGTTGATATTTATCCATAATAACAATATATTATATACCTACATAAATTATTAATATATACATATAATATGATAGCGTATATCTATTTTATATATGGTTCTTACATATTAATATATATATGAAATTATTAAATCTTATCAACTAATTATTGTACAAATTATAAAATCTAACTAATTATTGTACAAGTGAGCTATCGTATAGATTGGTGCATTTACAACACTAATTGTAAAGACGCAATTTCCACCCAAGTACTCCAACAAATTAGAGGCTTGGAGGAGCTTGGGGAGATCAGACATGGAAAATCCTAATCTTGTGCTTGGCTCCTCCTATCAGAGGTATGTGTGTTCATGCATTTAAGTTTCTCATGACAGGTGTTTCCAAGTGTAATTGTGCCGTGATGGTCAGGACCAAGTAAAGAGTTTTTGCCCTTATTAAAGCACAATCGACGTGATGGTCAGGACCAAGTAAAGAGTTTTTGCCCTTATTAAAGCACAATCGAAGGAAGTACTGGAATAGAAGGAAATTATGATATCATGTTGGATTTGAACGGACAGAAATTCTGGGTTTGGGCATGGTATGGGATTAATGGATCAATGGGAGGGAGGCTGGAGCTGGTTTGGGTAGCTCTGCATAACTTGGCTCAGAGCATGAATGTATGTTATGGTATGGATGAATAGGAGAATGGTTACATTAAAGAAAGAAGAAGATGGATGGATGGGCATGGGAAGCAAATCTTAAAAAGAGAATCGAAAGAAATTGGCCTTCCCTTGGGTAATAGTTTGCCAGCACCAGCAGTCTCCCCTCCACACCTGCTCCAGATATGAACCATGAGGTAAGCGCCACATGATTTCTTTCAAGCCCCCAAACAGAGAAAAAAGAAAAAAGAAAAAAGATTAAAAAAAAAGGCACCTCTGCTGATTGCTGACCTCACCTGTATCTCTTGTGGGGGATTTTCCTGGGTCCCCTTCCTCTGCTCTTACCCACATCCGTCTCACCTCGCCCAACCCTTTCACCTTTTGCTTTTGTCCAAAAACTCTTTTTTTTTCCTTCTTCTTTTCTACTTCTCATCTCTCTCTCTCTCTCTCTCTCTCTCTCGCTCGGTATAAATGAAGCCCACCTCCCGTCAACTTAAAAATATTCACGAGGATTGTTTTTGGGTTTATTTTATTCTTTCATTATTTGTTTTCTAGGTGGCTTATTCTGCCTTGTAATTCAAAATCAACTTGGGAAATTTTGGAAGATTTGAGATGAAATCTGGTCGGATCTTGCTTCGTTGGACGTGGGTTTTATTGGGTCTTATTTCAACGCAAAACTCTTCTTCATTTATCCTCCTCTTATAGCTTTCACAAATCGAGACTTACCAAGGAAGAAGTGACACAGAAAATCTCCTCCAGCTTCTTAACATCTTCTTCTGCAATATTCTCCCTTTCTGCTTCTGTGATTTTGGCTTTGATCTTTTGGTCTTTTATTCGGTGCAATGGGCATCTCTACGGAGTCGCAGTTTCATGTTTTGGCTGTTGATGACAGCCTCATAGATAGAAAGCTGATTGAGAGGCTCCTCAAGACCTCATCATATCAAGGTACTTGCTTGGTTGCAATCATGGTTTATTGTTTTTTGGTTCCAGTTTTGCTTTCATTGTTTGGTTTCGATTGCTAAACCGCTAATTTTTCGTGTCCTTTCAATGCAGTTACTACAGTTGATTCTGGTACAAAGGCTCTAGAATTTCTGGGTGTGCATGAAGATGACCAAAGCAACCCAGATATACAATCGGTTTCCCCGAACACTCATCAGGTGCGATTCATTAATTTAGTCCTCTCTCAGTGTCTGAGATTGTCTACTTTTCCTGTTATTTTTCCCTTACTTGCTGGGCTCCTGGGTTTCTGAATTTCTTTGGTTTCTTGCGTTATTGCAGGAAGTGGAAGTGAATCTTATCATTACAGACTACTGTATGCCTGGCATGACAGGCTATGATTTACTCAGGAAAATCAAGGTAGGCTTTTGGTTTTTATTGCTTTGTCTTCTTTCTCATCCATCCAATATTCGCTCGCTTATGTCGATCTTTCCCATTAAGATGATTATTTTTTTTTCTGTCATGAGACACTAGTCATTGTCCAGCTTTTTCCAAATTGAAATTCTGCATTCCAAATTGATATGCTTTTGAAGATTTGCCATCTGGATCCTTGTGTCAGCACTTGCTCAAATAAAAATCTCTTTGGCATATTTTCCCACCTACTTTTCACCCAAACAAATCAGGTTCATGATATTCGCAAAGATTTGTTTGCTTTATCATGGGTCTTTCTCATGTCATCTGTTTTAGAAACATCCATGACAATGTCCCTGTGCATACTTTCCCGCAAGGACAAACTGACCTAAGAAATTTATGGGATTTTCTCTGATTTTGCAGGAGTCTTCATCCCTGAGAAAAATACCAGTGGTGATTATGTCATCCGAGAATGTGCCTTCAAGGATCAGCAGGTAAATATTTTGTTTTATTTTATTTATTCCTTGGGAATTTGTTTTCTTATTGGCAAAAACACTAATGTGTATAATTGGCAACAGATGCTTGGAGGAAGGAGCAGAAGAATTTTTCTTGAAACCAGTTCGACTATCAGATGTTAATCGGCTTAGGCCCCATATAATGAAAACTAAGCCGAAGGATCAACAAGAAGATAAACAAGAAAACAAAGAAGAAGAATTAGGAAAACCAGAGTTTCAATCACGAGAAGAAAAAGAAGATCAACAGCAGCAGCAACAACAACACCACCATCTCCAACAACAACATTCCAATAGCAACAAGAGAAAAGCCTTGGAAGAAGGGCTTTCTACTGACAGAACAAGACCCAGATACACCAACGGCCTCACCACTGTGGTCTGATGACAAAAATCATGGAAATAGATTTTCTCCTTCACTCAACAATTGTAGTTTTTTTTTTTTCCTTCAAATCTAAAATTTACGCTGGTCAATACAGGCCCAATAGAAGTGTAGAGAGAGTTTCATGTATACACTTCACATGGAAATATTTTGTTCAATTTTGTTTCAATAATTATAACAAAAAAGGAAAAAAAAAAAAGTAATTTGATGAAAAAAAAACTTCGTATCTCAAATTGTGAGATTATTGGAGAAAGTTGAGCGATAGATTTGATTTATTTTGCTGGTATAACACGAACAAAGGTATTGCAATTCGAGTCCAATCTAGCTTCCATTGATGGGGAAATACATGTTTATATTGCATTATTGCTCTCTCTGTGTCTCATGTATTTCAGAAGACAGAGAGACAAGCTGTCAATCGATGTGAAATTTGGGAACATTTTGCCCCCATGAAGCTCTCTCTACCTCGCAATTCAGGAGGGCACGATTTTGCTCATACTATTTTGGATCAAGAACAACAATACTTCTCCCAAAATTCTAGGATATGAACAGAGGTTAAGTTAATAAAAAATTGGACGTTGCTACGTCACACAGGATTTCTACCGATCAGTTAAAAATTTTTATTTTTATTTTGTTACTTTTACTTTTACCATTTTTTTAAATTATTTAGATATTTTTTAAAAATTAAAAAAAAATCACATATACATTTAAACTTAATCACTAAATAAACAAAAATTAAAAAAAAAAAATCGGTGGCCACCATCGGTGACCACCTTTTGTGGGAAAAGCGTTTCCCTATAAAATTAGTTGATAGGGTACTCTAGCCTATTGTTTGTGTCTAAAACCAACCCCCCCCCCCCCTCATTTGACATCTTTATTTTTTTTTTCTGTGTTTCTGAGATTTTCTTTGAATTTCCAAAAGATTTTATTTTTTTCATTTTTATATTTTTTTACTTAATATTTTGTACATGTGATCCACTCATGGCTTATCAAGTAACACATGTCGGAACCCAAAAAGAAAGTAACACATGTCGAATTCCTAATGGTTTAGGAATCAATTGACATTGAAAAATACACAACAATTTGAAAAAAAAAAAAATCAAATTTTGTATTTTAATATTGAAAAATAATCGAAGCAATCGTTGGGCCTATTCTCATGAATATGAAACTCCAGCCCAAACACTTAAAAAAATCGTCGATCTGTTGCTTCTTTCACTTCATAAGCCCTATAGTCCAACTCACCCCCCTCCCCGGCGGGCTGAACCCATTCTGAATGTGGACACTTTTTCTGGAGTTCTCTCTCTCTCTCTCTCTCTCTACTTTTCTTTCTTCATTTCGGCTCAAGATTGCTTTCCTAGACTTTAGTCATCAGGTACCACACAAACACACACGCACTCAAAACGATTTATCCAAAACAAAAGAACAATGGTCTGTTAGGTGGAAAATTGTGATTAAATTAAACTAAAGTTGCAAACCGGTGTCTTGTTTAGTCTTGCAACATGTTTGCATCTATGCGTATTCATAGTTTATACATTTAGTAGTAATGTCAGACATACTGGGGAGTTACCCTCAATCACCCTTCCTAGGAACAGATCCTGAAAACTTCGTCGACTCTTGCGAAAGAGGAGAACGTCAAGGTTGGATAGTTGCCGCATTTTTCACGTTTGAATCGTTTCAAATGTGGAAACTTGATATGGGTTTGCTCGCCTTCAGTAGACAATAACAAAGGTTGGAGTGGGTAAGCCATAGATCTTTTGAAGGTAGTTGCTTTGATGTTTTCAGTTCAATGCAATTACTATCTATCTTCACAAAGCCAAATGCCTACTTGTGGGAAAAAAAATCATCTGTCCTTGTTTCGACAGGTCTAACAGCAGCCCACTGAAAAGTGTTTGTACATTGCATTTTAGAACTGGAGCAATCAGATTTAAAGCTCCTTGAAGGCATTGATTGGTGTGTTAAAGCACATGTACTTTTTATGAATCAAAGATGACAATAAAATAAAAGTAAACAAGAAATAATCAAATAATCACTCACACGACACAAATTTACGTAGTTTGGTAATGTGCTTACATCGACGGAGTTGCAAATGATTTTATTATATTGAGAAATTATAATATATACTTTGAGGCGATTTTTCGCCATTCAAAACGGTCATACTATACCAAATAAGTATATTTATAGGGTTACACGATGGCAAACCTAATTTTCACTTTTCTGCGATATTTGCTCGAGTGGTATGTTGAGCATTCATCAAGCAAACTCTCTGTCTGGTTTTTGCTCGAATGATTGTTGAGTGAACTCTCTGTCTGGACTTCACTCGAACTTCACTTTCGAGCGAGACTCAAGTGAACTTTCTATCTTGGTGCTTTTTGAGTAAAAAATAGTGCCAATTTTTTTTTCCCCGAGCAACGCCCTTGGACCTATCAGCCCAAGCCTATGTTTCATGGCACAAGCCTTACTGAAAATCTACTAAAAAATCATAACAAATAATTATTGAGTCGGATCATCAAGTCGGGCCGTCACAATAATAAGCGAGACTACAAATCCAACATTTATTGTACCCTATCATCTACACAATGATAACTTCGTGTCCTGCCCTGTTTATTACAACCTTTGACTTCGAGCTACCTCAGCAGCTTCTGGTATCCACTTTAAGGCAAGTGTAGCTGGAAAAAAGCAATCTTCCTTCAACCATTGCAGAGAAGTGCCAAAACGCTTGGGACTTCCTGCCTTCTGAAAGCTCTGATTTGCATGAGATGACAAGATTTGGAATGAAACAGAAATGGAAAAGAAGAAGTTATTGAGCAGTCGGTAACGAGCATAGATTGGCTAGAACATAAAAAGGGGCAGCATGTGTAAAATAGTGGTCAATCTGTGGGTGATTCGTTACTCTGCTACTCCATTGAGAGAGAACTGTGGTTTATTTTGGTCCATTTAAGGTTCAAACTTTAATGCCAAAAGAGGGTATTTTTGATATGTACTTCGGTTAGAAAAGGGTTGTTTGGAGGGCATGAAAACAGTTTTGGAATGCCAGCTCTTTGCTTAAAATGTGGACAGACTGCAAAAAACATTTGTTGCCATCTTTGTGTGACTTCTCTCAACTGTCATTGGCAGGATTTTTGTCCCCCTTTTCTTTTGTGCATTTTGCAGATCGTTCAAACCCTGAGGATTCGAGGAAGCTTGTTTCTAACATTCTGTATTGTGATAAGTTTGCTTACTGGCCCTGAGGATATTAGAAAAGGCAACAGGGATTGGTTATCCTCCTAACCACATGGCTAGATGTTATTTTGAAGAGAAACTGTAAAAATGCTTGTCCTGTAACTGTAAAAATGCAAGAAACTTTTGGTTGGGGTACAGACTGTTAGTATCACAAACCAAAGTAACAAATTCTACTCTACGTTTCATGATTAGTCATGTCTGAGCAATCCATTTACACGATTCTATAAAGGTGATTCAGAAGTTTAGTTTCTGCAATTCCAAGATCATTCATTGAATCACCCAACAAATCTTGCTACTTGTGCATGTAAAGGGAACAAATCTTAGTCATTTTCAAAAATCAAGCAGCATGACAGTAGAGTGGATGCGATAAAGACCTCTTGGTACCTAAGCACCACATGGAAACTGGTGTGGGTGTGGCATTAGGCCTAAACTGCTGCATGGTGGTCCTGCACCTTTATCATCTGTCCATTTCCATCTGTTAATGTTAATGCATACGATAGCAACCTTTTTTTATATCTTTTCATTTGGATTTCATCTTGTCTTCATTCTTTTACTTATCTTGCCAGATATCCTGAAAGGGATTATACCCTTCTGTATTTCCTCTTACTTCCAGAACTCTCTCTGTTTTTGTTTCTCTGCTGAGAAATCGAATAAGAATAAACAATACATAATTCAGGTGTGCATTTTAAAGACGAGAGAAGAGAATTCCGGTTTCCATAAGAAAAATAAAAGGTAAATTATGAAAATTGTTAGTATGATGATCTGTTGTTTTCTGTCTTTAATTGCACATGCTGAGAATGCCTTTACCCTTCCAAAACTGAATTGATGCCTTCATCCTTGGCTATGAACTTGACATCCAGTTACAACTTGCAACATAAATGTACTGAACACCTTGACTTTTCTTCTCTCTTTTTTTAAATACTAAGGCCAAGAGAAACTTTCATGTGCAAGCCAGCAACTAGATGAAATTTGGAATATAAACCTAATTAATGGCTTGAAGGGAACTTGGGGGCACAAACAGTATCATTAAATATCATTTGCTTTTGGTTGATAAGTTAGGTATAACATATCAATCACTCGGCCAATATAGAAACGTTGCAAAATTATTAAAGTTAATCTCAATTTGTTCAAAACATGGAAACCGGTGTACTGATTTATCAAATAATATATGCGTCACATTAATTAATTATAATTTAATTACATGTCACGTCAATGATTTTACGCACACCTTATACTACGTTTCTAGTCTCTACATTATTGTCATTATTTATAGTGTTATTTTAGGATGGCAATGGCTAATGGTCGGCAGAGTCGGGTGAATGACAAAGTTAGAAATAAAAACTCTTATGTATAATTATTTTTGTGCATTCTACTAATGTGATTGATTGTGTCATTTTTTTTTAATATAAAATAACTATTTTAACCAATTATATCAGTAAAATGTACAAAAAATACACAAAAATGATTATACGTAATAGAATTCAGAAAAGCAAGTCCAACCGCATGTGTTAGATAGATTAAACTTGCTGTTAACAGATTTGTGCTTATTGCTTGTACGGGCATTGCTTCCATTGCGGAGAACTTGTTTAGAGTTCTCTTTACTTACTTTGTTTTAGTTCTTCTCTAATAGCATAAAGACAACTATTTATGTTCAAGAATTATGATGAATTTTAGATTGTTTTAATTTAATTGGAAGACAACAAAGCTTAAAAAACTGTCAAATGTCAGTATTTTATAATTTATATTGTTTTGTCCTTTTCAAAATGCATATGTTACTAACTGAAAACGAGTCAAGAAATTACAAGCTCAGTATATTTTTTTTTACTGTTTTGAATTCTTGGAACTTTCTGAGAATGTGAAAATTACCGAAGGACATAATGTTTAAAATTTTAAACCTTCCTAATCTGATGCCCCCCAAGACCTCAAGAAAGTGAGAAACAACAATCTTTTTATGTCTGTCACTAACTAATCAATTTCAAAGAGACCCCCCTTGGCCACATCTTCTTCAGTGCTCCTGATAACTGCATTGATTTCATCATCTTCCCCCGCCAACCCCCCTGAGAGCTCCCCTTCACCTATTCAATTTCCTTCCTTCTCTACATCTCTCTCTATCTCATACTTCCACTCTATGCCTCCCAAAGCACCCAATCCATCTCTAGAAATCTTTTCTTCCTAACTGCAACAAAAATCTAACAAATGACCTTTTCCATTAGAGCGCAATCCTAAGCCAAACCAAACCAAAAACCCTCAAGAAGCCACTCAGAGAGGACATGAACCGAAACCCGAGCAAAAAGTTTGATTGAGAGAGACGGAGAAAAAAAGGAGACACTTTTGAAAGCTTTGTGCATTTCCTCTCGATTCCTCGTTCATGGGCTGCACTTCTTCAAAACCCAACACCCTTTTCCCGGAACACCCCTCTCATCCTTCTTCTTCTTCATCTTCTGCTTCACACTCTTCAAATTCTTCACCATGGGCACCCAAAGCTCTCTCCCTCCCAACCCCAATTGTCCACCACCCACCTCTTAGAAAGGGTGATACCGATCACCTTGTATCTCTCACCTCCACTACCTATGGTTCACTCCTCCTCATAGACCGCCCTAAACCCCCAAAAAACCCTAAATTGAATGGTCACGATCTCCCTGATCACCACAACACTACCCAGATAAGCCCTATTACGCCAGCACCAGCACCAGCACCAGACCCAGACCCTGAGCATTTATCCCCAGACTCTGTAATCAACACCTGGGAACTCATGGACGGCCTCGACGACTTCGACTCCGATTCTGAAAAGCCAGTTTCCTCGATTTTTGACCGCCCAGTCGCCATCCCGAACAAACCCAGTTCGTACCAGTACACGGGCTGTGATGGGTCACAGAAAAAGCTACTTGATTTATTTGAATCAGTGAAAAGCTCAGATGTTGTCTCTGGGAATTCACCGCATGCGACGAAACCGCTGTGGCAGCATTTATCTGAGGAAGCTTTGCTTGCTAAAATGGACCACAATGTGGTTTCTAGCTATAGGCGCGCATTGTCATCGAGGCAATTGCATATTCAGTCCAGAAGAATGCAATCCCTGGAGTCTAGTCCTACGAGCTATTCATTTTCCAATAGTTGGTACCGTTCGCCAGGCAATGAAGAGAGAATTGTTATCTATTTTACAAGTTTGAGAGGAATTCGAAAGACTTACGAAGATTGTTGTTCGGTCAGGATGATATTTAGGGGCTTTAGAGTGCCCGTAGACGAGAGGGACATTTCGATGGATTCAGAGTATCGAAAGGAATTACAAAGAGCGCTTGGAGGGAAGGCAGTGAGCTTGCCGCAAGTGTTTATTAGGGGAAACCATGTTGGGGGTGCAGAGGAGGTTAAGCAACTCAATGAGGTCGGAGAATTGGCCAAGCTTTTAGAGGGGTTTCCGATACTGGATCCTGGGTTTGTATGCAAGGGGTGTGGAGATGCGAGGTTTGTGCCGTGCCCAAATTGCAGCGGCAGTCGGAAGGTGTTTGAAGAGGAGGAAGGAGAATTGAGGAGGTGCCCGGATTGCAACGAGAACGGCTTGTTACGGTGCCCGGGTTGCTGCTCATGAATGTGGATGGATGCCAATAAGTGAGCTAATATCCTGAAAAAATTATTAAAAAATCTCGGTCTTTGTTCGGATAAATTCCTGAAAACGTTGGTGTTGTCACCAAGAATGCCATGAACAAATATGTTTAAGACTTTCTTGGAATTTTGTTTCTTTTCGTCTGTCTATGTTTGTTAAGCTTGTGGTTCCTACTGTTCATCCTCTCCATTAAGTAAAACTTCATTTCTTTTCTCTCTTCTGAAATCTACTTGTCCATTTCATGGAGTAAGTGCCTTTGGAAAAGTTTAATTTCAATTACCTATACCTTTTTCTGTAGATTGACAGAAAGTGGTCAGGAAACCAGGCTGAAAAAGAAAAAATTCTCTGAATTTCGTAATAAATAAACTCAATCGTGCATTGAATGGAACGCATGAAATTGTGCATACTGGTACAAATCAAGGCATAATCGATTCTGCGTATGTGGGTGGGGTGCATGTTTGTTCTTTTTTCAGTCTTTTTAAAGCAAAAGAGTTGTAAACACCAAGTTAAATGTCATGTTTTTCATTACTCATCAACCATGAAATGCTCCATACCCAAACCTTCACATTGCTTGTTCTCATGCAGATTTGGTTTGCCAAAGTCACAGGCAGTTCAAGCTGGGAACTTGTGTTTCCTTGACTGTGGCATTGTAATATAGTAGTACTCTTATTCAGAAACTCGAGAATTTATAATGGAAAATTATAGTATGACTACTAAATATGCTCACTTATATAAATATATTTTATATTATTTTTTTTTTCATAGTGTTTTTTTTTTTGAAAATTCAGGAAGGGGGTTTCCGTACCCAAGCCTCCGTTTTGGAGGCTGGAGGTTTATACCAATCAGACCATAGGCATTTGGTTATTTTTTTAATAGTTAAGAAAGTGATTATTAGTGAATTTATATATATTTTTATTTTTTTCTTAATGATTAAAGATGTTTAAAAAATGATTAAAAAAATAAAAAAACTCATCTCTACAACTGGGCATATTTGGTGGGCACATTTGGTAGTTACCCTAGCATTGCCCTTAAAGAGCATTGACATTGGTTTATCTATATGCAAATGCAAATACATATTTGCATAACTAGACCATTAAATTGACTACATTAGATTATGCATATGGAAATATTGCTATAGCTATGAATAATGTCAATACATATTTGGAGATGCAATATTCACTCTTCAAATACTTTTTTATTAGTTTTTTCTATCTCCTCCCATTCTATCTCTCACAACCATTTCCTCTTCTCTCTCCTTCACTAACAAAACAAAACCTTCACCTTCATTTTATTATTATAATATATTCTATATTTTTTTTATCATTTTATTATATTTCTAATATAATATATAAAAAAATTATATTTTTTATTATTATATTTATATTATTAATGTCATATATATGTAGTGGATACTAATTATAAAAAATATATAAAAAATTTACGTTTAGGTAAAAAAATTAATGTATAAAAAATTTATAATTTAATGTGAAAATTTTCTTTTTAATGACAAAGATAATTTTTAAAATATGTGATTTTATATGAAAAACCAATGCAAATCTCTAATAAATAGGTGAAGAAGCACACCCAACTGGCAACAGCTAGGAGACGGGGCCATTTTTGGTGAAGTGAGTGAATAGCACGTGTGGCATAGGAGGGGCTGTTCATTGAAAGTAGAGACAAAGAAAATTAAAGGCTAAAAACTTGAAAAAGGTCCATTACCCAACAAAGTTAAACGCACGCTTCACGTGCACTTTCTATCACTGAACAAAACAAAACTCCATAAAACCTCGCTCTGCCATCGGGAATCGACTCTGATCGGCCCAATACCTTTTCCGGTTGAAACAGTGATTCATTTTTTAAAATGAAAAATCAAATAAAAATGTTATAATTGATTTTTTTTTTAAAACAAAAGAGAGAGTTTACTGATATTCTCTACAATTGAATGATAAGATTAGAGGTTTTAATTATAAAAAGGGATTAGTATTTTATATGCGTTTAATAATATTTAACGTTATTTGCATAGATTCTATTTTTTATTTTTAATTTGCAATCTATAAAATTTAAATTTAATATTTTTTTTTAAAATAAAATTATATATTTAAATATTTTATTAAGTGTGTTACGTGATATATAAATAATTCTTTTAATACTATGTTTACGTCTCTTTATTATATTTAGGAGATGTTTTGATAATTATATGTGTTGTGATAAAAATTAAATAAAATATTATTAGAATATTATTATTTTAAAATTTAATGAAACTTGAATTTTTTATTATATTTTATGTGATAATTTTAAAAAATTATAATAATTAGATCAGATTAGTTGATATTTTTGTATCATATCGAGCTTAAGGGTGTGTTTGAATAGACAATTTAGTTGTTGAGAACATCTCATCTATAGTTGTACAATACAATAGTTATAAGTATTCAAACACAATATTTCTTTTTTTTTCTTAAACAACAATATTTCATTTATTAAATTATGAAAACATTCATTGAAATAAATAAATAGTAAATAAACAATATAAAACATTAAAAACTAACATAAACAGTATATAAACAGTGTCAAAATAGTTAAAAAAAAATACATAAACAATACGTGTCACGTGAATAATATATAAATTAATATAAACAATATATAAACAGTACACAATTTGGTTCCTTTATAAAACAGCAGCACCACAATTTTATCAAGAAAAAGTCTATAGACAACAGGCCTGGGGCACTCTCGCAGCATCGCCTCCGACGTGGTAAAAAATTTGAACGACGTCGTTCATTACAACTCGAAGACAGAAGGGGCTCTGGTGGCCTCCATCCCCATTCCCCCCCCCCCCCCCCCCCC
>QEOT01124133.1:56200-104360 GCA_003123785.1 Pterocarya stenoptera | reverse complement strand
GGGGGGGGGGGGGGGGGGGGGGGTGGGGCCCCCCCCCCCCCCCCCCCCCCCCCCCCCCCCCCCACACATCCCTTTCATTTTCCTATTCCTCTTACTCATTTCGTCCCCTCTCTTTCTCCCTCAAAATTTCATTTCCCCTCCCTCTCCCTCCCTCCATCCATCTCCATCTGCATGGGTTGCAGGAGTGGCCGAGGTCATCGGAAAATTCTGATCCAGTGATAGTAATTTCCCAAGAGAAAAAAGATTGGGAAGAAAAATGAAGTATATCCCAAAATAACCCATACCAATATTCTAGCATGCAAGCTCATTCATAAACGCTCCCAAAATGACCCAAAATACAAAAGTATACATCTAGCATGAGCTCGCACGACTACCAAACCATCTAGAGCCAAGAACCACGAGAGCCATAAAGATAGAAATTAATGGGCTTGAACATTTTTTTTTATATAAGTAAAAGTATATTAATAAAAGAATAGGTAAAAGCTCTGTTCAGTACAAAGAATGCCCTAAACTAAATAGGGGCCATAGATACAATGGGCTTGAACATGAACACCAACACCTTGCTGCTTTGCAATCTCTGCTATTTTCACTGTCTTTTTCGTTATTGCAACTGTTACAACTATCTATGAAAGAACGGAGAAACCAAGAACAGTGTAAGGAACAGTAGGAGGGAAAATGGGCAGACTGACAGAGATTAGAGTTCTATTGAGTTCATTGTATTTAGTTGAGAAAAAAAAAAAAAAGAGTTCATTGTATTTAGAGTGTTAGAAACTTGCTGTTGGTTTGGTTGTATCAAGGAAGAAATGGTGTAATTGCAGAAGAGTTGCTGCGATGGAGCTAAGAATGCATGCAAAGTGTTTGATAAATTATTGATGAGAAAATCACTACAACCTGGGCTACTTTTTCTTCTTAATAGTGTCTTCCATCCGTTTTCTCTTTTCTTCTTTTTTGTATTAATAGCTGATGTGGCAGTACGATGCCGCGGGGTTACCTTCGGCGGTTGTTTGTAGAAGAGTTGTTTTATCAAATCTCAAAAAATTAAAATATCTCGTCTCAATTTACTATTTAAAAAAAAATATATATATATTTTTTTATAAATTAATTTATCTCACTTAACTCAAAAAAAAAAAAAAAAAAATTTCAATACTGTACAAAATATTTCATTTATCTCACCCGAACTGTATATCCAAATTCGAAACCCACCATTAGTTTGATTGCTTGATCGAGATCGAGATGGAGGAGCAGGGTGGGTTTGAAGGGGAAGAGGAAGGGAATGGCGGGATACTGGGGCCGTGCCTGACTAGCTACGTGGACCCTGGAACCTCTGAGAGCCACAGATACTACCTCGCACGCAGAACCGTCCTAGAGATGCTCAGGGACAGAGGCTATGTCGTCCCCAACTCCGAAGTCGAGCTCTCTCTCCAAGACTTCCGGGACATTCATGGCCAGAACCCCGACCTCGAACGCCTCCGAATCTCCACCACTTTTCGCTCTGACCCTTTGAAAAGGGTAAGGATTTATGGTTTTTGTCTTTGTTTTTTCTTGGAACATAAGGTTTTGCATTATGTGTGTGCATTTCTGATTGTTCAATTGCTTTATGGGCATTTTGTTTTTCAATAGGTGAACTTAAAACTGCATGTACATTAGGTTTTAATTGTGAGTGGTTTATGGGTGAAATTAAAGTACAACTTGTATTTGAAAGCACGCAATCAACTCGTTGTTCATGTACTTATTGTGTTCAGGTACAATCATTCTGAGCGCAATTTGTTATAGCTTTAATTTCAACAGTATTGCCTTTACGATTTGAGGTAGCCCTTTCCATTCCCTTAAACCCCTTCTCTATTGTTGGTGGACCGTAAGAAATATAAAGTCATCCCCTTTCAGTCAGCATTCATCCTCTTTGTTTCTTATTAAAGCTACAGTGAATATTACATAGCTGATCACAACTTAGATTGATAAAAAAGTTATTGTTAAGTTTGCATCTCTTTTACTGCTTACTATTTCTCCTGCTTAATTTAAATATTTCCAAAACCATTAAGAGATAAATAATGCCGAGTGTTCTATTGTTAAAATGGGAGGAGTTGTGTTATCTATTTGTTGGCACTTTATGTGTTTTTTATATGTAGTGTTATACAGTAAGCAGTCCTTAATGTTAAATACAATTATCTTTCATTCTTATCTGCAGATTTTGGTAATTTTTTGTGGACCCAGTGTGGTAAAAGTTCATGTGATTCGTAGCATTGCATACCAGATCGTTAACAAAGACACTTTGGGTGGGTTGATACTAATAGTGCAAAACCATATAACAGCCCAAGCATTAAAAGCAGTGGATCTTTTCCCATTTAAAGCTGAAATATTCCAGGTTATTTTTATCTCTTTGCCTTTTATGTGCACATTTTCCCCATTTTATTCTATCTGAGTGTGTCTCATTCTTTTTATGTTTTTACCGAGGTTTGGTTGCCAAAAACTTAAGCGTCAAGTGGGTTATATGTATCATGTGCATAGAATAGAGATCAACTCCAATTGTCTCCATCTCATGCCCCAATAATCTCACCATTGCTGTTTTTTTCCCAGATCACCGACATGCTTATTAACATTACAAAGCATGTGTTGAAGCCAAAGCATCGCATACTAACCGACCGAGAGAAACAGAGGCTCTTAGAAAAGTACAATATAGAAGAAAAGCAGGTCTGTTACTTTTTATTTCTTAATTTCTTGATAAAAAAACCAAGGAAAGCTGTGAAGGAAATAACTCAGTATACAGATCTTGTCTGATATTTTTGGTAATGGTTCAAATGTGACGTTGGATTATGGGGTTTTCATGAAAGAAAAAAATGTTTTTTGACGATGAATGTGCTAATAGGTTGATGAAGAAGTGTACTTTGAGAAGCTTATCCATTGTGATTTTATTGAGTTTTTTAAGTTCTAGAAGTTATTCTTTGCAAGGGCAGATTTGTTAGGAAATTCTTGGAGATCATGAGAAGCTATATGATGAAATATGATGAAGCAAGCTGCAAGAACAACATTTTAGCATAAGGTTCATGTACAAAAGTACATAGTAATCACTTATAAAAAAAAAAAAAAAAAAGTATATAGTAATCGTAAGAGTTCGCAGATGTTGTCTCTTTATTAGTAACAATTGGACAGATAGATTAGTTGTCTTATATGGTGAGTTGCAAAAGTCCTGTGAAATAGGTTAGTTGGATCATATGCCCAGTCTATATTTTAAATTAAGGTTCCACGAGACGTTTGTTAAGAATAAATGCAGGGTACCATAACCAAACTTTCTGACCCGGAAGCTCTATCTCGGTCAGTCTAAAGTATGAGACATTTTCTCAATGCTTCTTCCCTTTGGGGTTAGCCCATAGTTATTACTTTTATGTTAATTCTCAGAGTGGCATAAAGTGTTATTTCCTCTATATCTTCTTCATATGCTTTGTTGAAAGCTTGATTCAGATCTGTATTTCCCTCCACTAAAATGGCTGAACGCCTTTTGGGGGTGTTGCTGTCTCAAGCTACACCTTGTAGGAAGTGTGGTATCATTACCTAAGGAAGCAGTATGGCTTCTTAATCTACTCTTTGTACTAGCCAGAACCATGATGGAAAAAAACGGAAGAGTGGTATTCATTGTACTCCCCAATTAATAGAGACTTTTGCATGCATTCTGGAAATATAGAAATTGATTCAATTTCCATTCTTTGTTTTGTAAGAGTCTGGATACTTTCATATGGGGGGGAGGAACTCATAGATGCCTGGTTACAAAGTTGCACAGGTTGCATCTAGATCCGAGGATTTGAGCTCAACAGATTGATAAACAATTGTTAACATAATCTTTTTTTTTTGGTTAAAATGGATTTGATCTATCAAGGTTTTGCTCCAACATAATTACTTGTGTTATGAATCTGAACCAAAATCTGACACCTGATCATTTCAAACCTGTGTTGAAATCCAGCCTCGAATTCTCAGCATAAATAAATTGTTCTTAATCTGGTCATGTTTCCTCCAACTCAAGGTTAATATAGGTGCTAATACAGCCAGTGTATCTTTTGAATTTGTTGCCATAAATGCTTTGCTAGAGAACGGCTGGTCTTTGTAGCCAAGGCTGGACATAGAGGTGTTTTCACTTCCCATTCAAGGCATATGCATATGTTTTTTTTTAATATATATATATATATCTAAATTGCTCAAAGTCAAGTTTTTTACTTTGGGTTTGATTTTCTTTCTCCAGCTTCCTCGAATGTTACGAAAAGATGCGATTGCAAGATACTACGGGCTTGAGAAGGGG
This sequence comes from Pterocarya stenoptera, assembly GCA_003123785.1. Classification (NCBI taxonomy): domain Eukaryota; kingdom Viridiplantae; phylum Streptophyta; class Magnoliopsida; order Fagales; family Juglandaceae; genus Pterocarya; species Pterocarya stenoptera. The sequence goes on along the minus strand of QEOT01124133.1, from coordinate 100,075 downwards.
CAGGTGGTGAAGGTAAGCTATGGTGGTGAAAATGAAATCACCGAGTCGCATGTAACTTACCGTTGCGTCTGGTGATTCTCTGCCTTTGTGCTATGTCTCTCTTTTTATCTTCCTCCTGAAGTTTTAGGATGTTTTTGTTCTATGCATTGTGCGGCGTTATGCCTCATGAACACTCGGTGGGTTTGCTAGCTATGATACTTGGTAGTGATGTGTGCTTTCCGTACACAGTGTGATTAGTCCGTATGGGGGTAGCTACGGTTGCTGTTTTATGAACATTTTGCTTGACTAGTTGTTTGTTTTTGGTGTATAGATGCGGTTTTGGCTCTCTTTGAATCGTTACATATTCGATTACTATGATCCTCCTAGCCATTTTAGGGGAAAAGATAGGGACTTGGCAGTTGGTGCACTCTTTGATCTATAAACAATTAAGAGCATCTCATTGGATGCAAATCCAAAACAAATGAGGAGTTTGCATAATAGATTCCAGAAATACACTGTTTTGGATTATGTAAATGCAAAAGAAAATGACTTCTAGCTATGGTAAAGTAGTGTTGTGGGTCATATTTGAATTTCACTGTAGCTAGACCAAATGAAATAAAAATTACTTTCTCAACTTTGAACACTCTCTCTTCCTCTACTGAACTGCTCTAGTGCTGTGTTTTAGAAATGATATTAGAAAGTTCCTGTAGAATTTCATCGTTTTTCTTTTTGGGTTATAATTGTGGGTTGATGTAATTTATTGACTTTTAAACTTATCTAGAAATAGGTGATATTTACTATTAATAAAAAAGAAATAGAAACAATATTTCCATGTAGCTCTTAATTTAGAAAAAATATTATTATTAACATAATAATATTTTATTATTATTTTAATTAATAGATGGATAATCTACTGTGAGAATAAGTTTTAAGCGGAATAGTCAAATATAAAATCATGTGATATTATATAAATTTTACATTTACAATTGCATAATTCAATGAAGATGCTCTAAAGAGAGAATTGGCTAAATCTATTGTACACATCTGCGCACGCACGTATATCTAGTATGAGGTCTACGCATTGATGTTGCTTAATGTGATATGTTACGTTTTCATTTCAATTTGAGTTATTATACATTTGCATTGCCACCCAAGTCGAAGAGCTTCACAAAATCTCCTACTCTTAATCCAGGCACCTTTACACTCAATAACTTCAATTATAAAAAATGTTGTTCGATTTTTATAACAAAAGTAAAAAATCCCTTGCATAATACTCTTCTTCAAATATATGTTTAATATATTTAAAAGATCCTTTTGAGTCTTGAAACAAAAAATATTTTAAGGCTAATTGCAAAATTATTACCTAATAGGCTAATTGTAAATTTCTTGAAATTTAGTTATTCATTTTATAAAAACCTCAAAATTGCGAAACTTAAAAACTCTATCTAAATGACATCGAGAATAAAATTCTATCTTTTAATTGCCTAATGCATTATTCCCCCTAGTGTACGCACAAAACACATTGAAAGTATATTACAAACTTTGGACGACCTTGACTAAAGCACTTTCAATGAATTCTTTATCCTATCTTTCAAAATATATTATCAAAATCTATTTTTTCTATTTTGCATATTGATTTTTACAACATATCATACATCAGTTTATCTATTTTTTTTTCATATCATTTAAATATTATACTTTTTAATCTTTTTTATTCATTTCAAATATTTCTTTAACTACTAATGATATCTTTATATATTTTGATATTTACAATATCTCTCCATATACAATGTCATATAATTATGTCACTTTTTAAATTAATCTAAATTTATAAACTAAACCAAAATATAAATTAGTATTATTGTTTTTACAAAATGAAATAGATAATATTAGAAAACCCAAAGCCATAAACGGCCAAAATCATTTCATGCTTGGTCTGTTGGTCAGTCTGACATTTTAACAAGCATCTCTTGTGTGCAAAATGTGAATAAAGAGAGTTAAGAAATGGAAACTCAGCATGAAGGGAAGAGAAATTAATTAAAAATATTTACAATGATGAACAGTATTTTCTACATCTAGAGATTTCCTGTAGCAGAATGTAAAAATATCTTTAAAATAGAAGATCCAATAGAGGCTACTTTTGAGAGCATTTCTTTATATTTTGAAAAAAAGTGTATTATAAAGAATCTATTGGAAGTGCTCTGATTCTATGATAGGCGACTTGGAATAATATAGATACCAATTTTAGGTGCAAGTCTTGTGTAGATGACCATCATGACAAAGTAAATTTTTTTTCATATGGGTCCCACTTTTTACAATGAGCAATATTTGCACTCTATTGATCTTGTACAAATCATTTTCTAAAATTCAAAAATTGAACAAAAAATATCTATTTAGTAAAGTGCCAAAAAATAAAAATGGAAAAAAATATTACCCCATTTTTTTTTAATTTCTTTGGAGGGAAACATAAATTAATGCTAACTTTTTCAAATATTTCAAAATTTATCAAAATAAATAATACATGAGATTCACAAATATTACCGAGAAGAGTAACGATTCAGTGAGTCAACCCAGCCGGCACCTTGGGTCCCTTCCGTAAAAGGTACTCCTCTCTTCTCTCATACTCAACTTCGTCTGGTTTTCTCTCCATTTTAGGGTTCTTAAATTGGTTTGTGTAATTTATTATCGTAATTGTTCGTCGGATACCACATTTTCTTCTTTCTTCGTAAGCTCGATAATTCATTGAAAAAAGTATAAAGGAAATCAAGTAACTAAAGAAAGAAAAAGAGGATGAGCGATCCTCCGGTGACTGAAGCGAAGAGCGGTTCCGATGCGTCTCGAATTTCGGAACTTCAGAAATGGTTGGCGGCCCGATTTGGCGATGCCGGCAAAGAAGTTCCCGATTTCGAATACACACCGAGAAGCGTCGGTTATTTGCACACTCTTCTCAACATCTCCGAAGCCAAGGAAAAATCTGCCGACATTGTGGCCAAGGATTTCCGGCGAAAAGCCGCCGAGTACCGCTCTCAAGGTCCCTCCCACTCTTTCATGAGTCTCTCTGTTTGCGATTGTTATTAATGTGCTTTCAATTCGACGTATTTTACCGAATTTTCCACATATTATGTTGTGAAAATGTGTACGATAACTCTGTTACAATCGTGATGTCAAATATAACTTTTGGCGTAATGATGAAATTTTACAGCCATGTCAATTTGTAGTAGAAAATTTGCAATACTTACTGGATGTATGGTCTCATCAAGCTATGATTTGTTAATATGGTTTCTGTAGCTGCAAGGATTAGGGAAATATTGGAGAGCGTGGGGCTGGCACAGGATAGTTTGCCATCAAATGTGGTTGGGTCGGCGCAGGTTCTAGCAAATGTGGCAAATTTGTTGAATATAAGAGACACCGAGCTAAGTAGGTGGGTTTTGCCCATTGATCTGTAAGTTTTAGTTTCTTTAGTGTTTTGCATTTTCGTGGAGACTAAGTTGGACAGACGCATTTTCTAGTTTTCTAGTAGCAATGGGGGATATATCTTTGAGGAAGAGTGGTGTGGAGGAGAAGAGGGCTAAAGTACAAAAGGAATCCAAAATTCTTCTTGATTACACTCGAAAGGCAATATCCAGGCTTACCTATCTGAAAAGGTAAAATTTTAAATGGATATGGAAAATTAGGTGTTTTTGTTAATCCATTGATTTTAATGTTCTTACATGGATTGCCGCTTTTGTGCCTTTTAATGAAGTTTTGTTACTTAACAAAAAGTAATAAATTGATATACGTGGCATTTAGAGAATATATTCAATTTGTAAAAGTGATTTTGGTTTTTGTTTCAATTTTGAAAACCATCTTGATAGAACGCTGGCACAGCTAGAAGATGATCTACCTCCATGTGAGGCTCAAATGGAAAATTGGAAGACGAACTTGCAAGTTATGGCTGCAAAGGAGCGGCAATACATGCAGCAATGTGCCAACTACAAGGTATTTCATCTTTGGTTCTGTGTATCATCACTGTCTAGGTAACATTAAGTTTCATTGATAGTGATAAAAATGTGAATCTCTGACTTTTAGCTCAAACATTTGATGTTGATCACTTGGTTCCAGCTGTCTCTTTGTTGAAACTTGGTCCCTAACAAGATGCATGTACTTTTGGAGATAATGTGGTTATCTAAGTTAGTAGTCTGTCGAATTATGCATTATGGGCCAATACAGAACCGTCAAGGAAGAAGGTTATCTCTATTGCCTTTTCAAATAGCTTTGTTTGCAAGTGTGGGTTGAAATTTTAGTGGAATGTGAATGCTAGGGAGTGGTGCCTCTATGTGAGCTCTTTGGGATGTGACAAAGCACATACTTTTTTTATGTTGAAAATGATCAGATTTGTTGGGAAGAATCGAAATGGACTTTTTTCATTTTTCTTTGTTTTTTAAATGGGATTGTTCTACATATTGTGAGGATTCTATTATCTGGTCTAACCTGCAATTTTCTTATTCATTTAAAGTTATTCTATGGTTGTCTCATGTTAGAATTCTTTTTGGACAGGCAGTACTCAATCGTGTGGGCTACAGCCCAGAGATTAGCCATGGAGTGTTGGTTGATATGGCTGAGCACAGGAAGGAGTTAGAGAAGAAAACAAAGCCAATACTCGACACTTTGAGGAGCTACCAAGACTTGCCTCCGGTAAAAAACAAAATTTCTAATTGTGTAACAATGGATCCCTGTCACATGTTGGTTTCTATATTCTTGGAAAGATAGAGAGAACTCTAAATTTGTGATTATTTTGCTTCATGCAGGATAAAGCTTTGGCTGCTTTGGCAATTGAGGACAAGAAAAGACAGTATGCAGCTGCTGAGAAGTATCTTGAAGATGTCTTGCATTCAGCTCTTGCCACTTCGGAATAACTCATGGAGGGATTGCTTTAAGTCATGAGTAATTGTTGCCTTATATCTGGACACTGGGTGAGTACGTATTGTTGATCAGATTATTTCTGCTGAGGATGCTTTCTCTTTGAATTTACCTGCTTGCCGTCGGTCTCTGACAACAAAATCTTCATTATTATTGAATATTGGAACAGTAAGACCGATGGAGACTCTAATGTATGTAACAAATGGTCGATATATTTTGAAAAGTTTGGAACTATTTTTGGCTTAGTAACTGCCTAGCCATCTAGGCCTCCATGAATATAGGAGTAATGCTATATACTATACTTTAATCTCACTTTCATCCAACTTTATAAATATGACATTTTTTTTTTCAAATTCAAAAATTGAGGAAGGATGCCACCTCATCATATTGGGATGATATGGTAACATATTGAATTTTCCATTCACAACGGTACCGTAATAATACTGTATACATCTATACAACAGTTCTTAGTAAGACCAGTAGAATCTCGAGTCCGTTCCTCTTTTTGGTCGAACGGTTACAATAATATATTATACATGATATTGAACCTGTTAACTTCTGGCGAAAGGATTCGATTATTTTGCGGATGGGTCGCATTGTTTCAATTCAGTTGCATTTTAATAGGTGTAAAAGTTGGGATATAAGTTTAACCAATACAAGTTTGAAATGGCAGAGCATGCTAGTTTCGTGGTATTTGAACACAAAATAGATTGCAATTTGTTCGGTCGATCCATACTAACGTACGCGGTACTCGCGCCTTAAAGTGAAGCTGCCAAAACAATGCAGATTTGCAACCAAAGATAGCAGCAGCTTGGATTCATTCTTCGCTGGACTTCGTAGAGAAAATGACATCCTAAACACGACGCAATCCATGCACCTCAAATAGTGTGTAAAATCATAAGCCAGGGCACATGAAAGGTCGTATGGTTTCTATATGCTATACCCAGTAACCAGTTATTATTCAAAAAAGCCTTCCTCCATAACATGAAAGGAGTCCAAATTCGGTAATCGTTCTGAATATAGCCATTTATACATTCCTTACGTCGAAAACTCAAAACATTCAACTTAAGATGTGGATTAATTTCTTAAGATACGAGTTGTCTGACATCTCGGCTTCTCAAGCAACCAATGCTATTGAAGAACTATATTCAAAATCACATTATTACGTTTGGATCGTTCTCAGTTCTTGCGAGCAAATGCTGCAGCAATTCCACCAACAATAAGCCCAACAGCGGTGGCCGTGATGCCTATTCCAATAACACCATCTGCATTGCAAAAATATGTTTCAAATTGCTTTAGTACAATGCCACTGTGTGACAAAAAAGCTTAACTAAATTCCAGTCATTACCTTTAGCAATTTTATCTTCAATTGTCTTCTTAAGAGTCTGAGCCTGCCTCCAATCAGGTGCAATCTACAAAATCAATTGCTTCAGACAATAGTACAATAGAAAAAATGTTTAGCAGTGCATTAGCAAGCAGTTGCAAATTTGCTAAAGGTAATGACTGGAATAAGAAAATTCATGCATGCTGGTTGCAAATTTATAAATGAGGATATAAGAAAAAAGGATAGTTGTTCAAACAAAATCGCATTATATGAGCTTATAAATGATTAGTGTGTCAAAGATTCACACTTAGTGCAGACATATTTCCACTCGAGATCTTCCCATAAGAAATATTCTCACACTTCAGCACTGACTCACCCTTCAGAAAGAGTTATTGCTGTCGAACAGTAATGAGTTTGTTCACCTTCGAAAATCATAGTCGCATGATTAACAGGAAATGTTGATGATCACGACAGAATACAAATCCTAAGTCGAGCTTGCTTATAAAATAAACCAATCACACTCTGATAACAAATTGAAACTTCTAATAGAGGAAAATAATGGCCACCAAAAAGAACAAGGATATAAAAGACCCACTCTAAATAATACTCAGAACAGCCGCTGTTGCTATCATTATCAATATTTCAACCTTTTTATGAACATTTACACCTATCAAATGGTATATGAACCATAGAATAATTCAAAGCTCGACCAGGTTAAAAAGGATATGACCTTTTTGAAGGAAAAATTTCTGTTACCTTCAATTTTTTTTTTTACATTCAATTTCTAACATGTTGTACTATAATAATCTTATAGTTCCAAGCACATGTAAAAGTTTTCATATAAATAAAAACGACCAGTAAGATACCACTGAATGGGATTTTAGGTGTTGCAACTCAAAAGTAGAAAACAGTAAAACAACCTCTAAGCATTGCTCCACAAGCTGTCGACTCCTCGAACAATCACCACTTCTGTAATAACCAACAGCCAAGAGATAGAGCTTCTCCCTCTGCTGCAAAGGGCTGCTAGTATTGTTGGCCAAGGAAGCTGCAATTGACAGTTTTTTATGATTCAAAAAATAATTTTAGGATTAGTAAACTCCAGCATTTCCTACCATCTGACATCTGAAGCTCGAGCATCACAGACAAAACTAAACAGAAAATTGCATCACAGGAGAAGTTGGCCGTAAGATTAATATTTCTTTGTTGTCTTTATTGAACACAGAAAATAATTCAATTGAGGAAAGAGGAAGGGAAGAGAGTCCCCCTCAATTTTCTTTTTAGCGCTTTCCAGAGGGTTGGGTTCCAACCGTGTATCTCAGGATAGTGTTATGAGAAACCGCATTCATAAGGATTTCCTTGGTTGATTTATTACCTTCAAGCATTGCCATCCCACGTTGCACATCTTCTGGTTGTCTTGAATGAACAAGAGCCCATGACAACCTCATAATGCTTTCACTCTTACGTTCATCTGAGTCTCCAGCCTCTGCAACTTCTCTCTCACAGCCCTACCAAGACGAAATAAGGCTTGCGTGAAGACAATATTAAACAATGAATAAACATGGCAGTGTGCAAACCAACATGGATCAATTGATCGATTGATATATCAGTAAGGAAGGGGAAAGTGACTTAAGAATCAAGATGATACCACTTACATTATCGCTAAATATTAAAACAATTGCCAAAATGTCCAATGTGCAACGTTCTTCCCCAAATGCATTTCATGACTCTAACATGAAATTTGACAATGCAATGAGACAAATATAGAATTGCTTGGTACCAAAATAAGGATCATAAAAAAATGAGATAGGGACGGCAAATAAAATGAGATTGAAAGTTCAACTGAACATGTAAATGAGAAGGGGGAAAGATAGAGAAGAGCATCTATGCCATGATATAAACAGTGGTTCATGGTAATGACACATAAGGAAGACAAACATGGATTTAATCACACACACGCCCACCCCATACCCAAACTTATATCTATTAGTATACACATGTATGCGTATATAGATTGAGAGAGATAGCGATCCACACCTGTCTAGACCTCATGAATTTTGGAAAGGGAAAACACTACACCATATAAGCTTCTATTGCTAGCATTTTGATATTTTAGGCTATATATGTATCCATTCATGCTCCTATCTACCCTATATCTTTAACCATTCTTAAATTTCATACAGACTTGATATACCTCGCTTCCAGGGGATCCTAACGAGCTTAAAAATCCAATTTGGAAACTATAATACATTCAATAGAACCTAGTTCCAGATCAGTAGTTAAGCCAACAAGGGCTGCACCACCTATGTGATTCTCCTTAGATGCAGTAATGCACCAATACCCAGCTAAACCAATTTCAATGGACTAATAAACTAACAGTTTGATCTTTTCTAGTAGTAACAGGTTTCTCGCAGGGAAGCCGACAGATACAAATTTTAGCAAATTGCAGAATAAATGACTGAAGCCAACGACTCTAGCATCTCATCACTAATGAACTCGCAGTTTAAAAACACTTTCCCATAGCAAGAAGTGTATCGCAGGAAATCGAAAACATTGTGATCAACGTAACAGTGCAGAGTAGACAACTAAATTCTAGGGCTCTAGCCCCTTCGACCCGCTTTATCCGGTCACGAAAAGCTTGAATATCCACAAGGTTAATTATCCCTAAATAATCCAATAAAAACAAGGGAAAACATAGAACAACGTGGCTGAACTTGAAACAAGAAAATATGAATTGACACATAATTGCGACTTAAGAACCCCGGCCGGCCCCCAAAACGGAAAAAAAGGAAAGAAAGAAAAAGAAATAAGAAGAATCAATTGGATAAATTAAATTCAATTGTTTTTATAAATTCCAATTTATGCTTGCTTACAAGGATGATGTCGCGGTCGCACCAAGGGATCTGATCGCCGCCGGCGAAGAATGCACCGATGGAGTCGAAGAACTGGCTGATCTTGGCTTCCATGGTGTTTGGTTTACGGAAATTCAAGTTGCAGTGTTTTGTTTCGGGAGTGAAAAACTTAAAAAAATCGAAACTTTGATAATTGAAATGGACACTTGGCAACAACATAAAGAATCCGCGTGGTAATAGTGCCACGTGGTATGCCCGTCTCTATTTTTTTTTTTTTTTTTTTAAATTATTGAACCTCACTGAAAAAAACCGCTGGCACTTGATATTTGCCACCGTAGCGGTTTCTGAATTCCTTATCATTGGCACCGACGTCTGTTTGGATGTCTTTGTTTTGGTCTAAAAACTGGCTGCCTCTAGACTCTATTCCCCATCAATTTTATAAGGAAAATATAGTACAAAAATAATTTTATAAATTAATGTGATATTAATATCATTCATCAAATTATAAAATTATTTTTATTAAAAATAAATCTAATTGATAATATGAAGACATGTCAGTTTATTAATTATTTTTGTATAATCTTTTTATAGGTGTAGAAGCACTCATTTTATAAATTCCTCCGTCGGTGGAGATATGAAAATTCTCCACCATATTTAGGTGGTCTCAGTTTCACCATGCATAGTTTTTAGTCCAAATTTTGGTAGTTAAAGGCTGAAGAAATCGTAGTAAGATAGAAATAACATTGAGACAAAGAACCTCGAAATTTCTACGAAAAAGGTCCATATCTGAATTTTATTCTACAATTAGTGGTAGCAGTTTCATTACTTCAAAGGATAAGAGAAGTCCCAAATTTATATTTCCTTCTGTTTTCTCACACTTCTATGACTAGACAACATACCGAGTGAAGACATCTCTTTCATCCCTCCCATTTCTTCTTCACTGCGAATTGCTATAACATTCAAAAGGAGAATTTTGGTGCATAAAATGGGAGAGTGACAAGAAGCAATTGGTTATTGCCAAGGGAGATGGATTCATCATTCCTATAAATGTGTCACTATAATCTATTGATCGATGCTAGTCATTCGACTTACTTTTTCCGTACTCTTCCGATTCTCAGATAAATACGAAATGTCACAACCTTTTGGTCCTGTCCATCTTCGGTCCAAACATTCTTAAAATCCTCGATCATATCATTGCTCAAAAGCTCCACACCATTCTCCCTGGCTGTTTGATAAGCTGAACGTGATCTTATGAATGCAAAAAAATTATCTATATCCATCAGTCTCTCGGTTACAAATTGAAATGGCCCTGTGTGATCATGAGCTCCATCCACCGACTCAAATGGAAAATCAATGCTCCTATACTTATCATCCCACAATTTGCGCGTAGGCTCCAAATAGCTAGGGGCCTGCAACAATGTCGTATAAGTGTTGGAAGACTACGTCAACCTTGTCATTAACTTCTGGCATTGTGTAGGTCCATGCACAGCCATTACACCATGAAGTTTTTTGAGTACCCATTTCACTTGTTGGTAGAATCTAGGGAGGTCAAACCAGTGCAAGGCCGTCGCCAGAGTCACAATATCGATGCTTGATTGCGGTGCAATATTGCATTCAAGGTCGGCTGCAGACATGGTGGGATGGGTGTGTTGGTATCTTACGTACATTGGGTAGCCTGGGTGCCAATGCCAACTGTTTGGAGCTTGTGTCTGTGGCTATAACATTCTTGTAGATCCCAGTCAGCCAAAAGGGAAAAAAAAAGTATTCGAACAATAGTCTACAAAATGCAAACGTTTAACGCCCCTCTAGTTGATACGAATAGGAAAACACAACCTTTTATTTTGTCTTTTAAGTTTGTCCTTTTTGGTTTTTGGTACCTGAATCTTATTTGTAACCTACAGGTATCTGGTTAAAATTACGGTTTTTCTCTATTAAAAGTGAAGGCTATCAATAAAATTAAGATATCGTTCTCTTCTTAAAAAGAAAAAAATAGAAGACTTTCGCAATGCAGTGAAACACTTTCCCTTCATAATTTCTTTTGTGGGTACGCATTACAGTCAAACTTCATATTCCCGTGGTCCAATACCATTTGAGATTTGGGGTTCCACAACCCAGGGACCAGGTCTATACGTTCCTATTCATTGTTTTTTGAACCTATATTGTCGGATTAGTTTATGCATTTTATCATACAAAAGTTGATCACAACTTTCTCCGGGCAATTTGGGGTGGTGGAATGTTGTAATCTCAGAAAATGCAAAGTAGATAATTATGTAAAACCTATGCCTTGAATTTTTGGGGATGTTTTTACCCATCAAGCAAGATAGGTATCACATCCACTTTAATCTGATGGAAGCATTTTCCCTTTAAACTAGATCTCTTGGTCCGAAATATAGGACCAAGAGATATATCATGAAATTCTTGATTTCATGTCAATCGATGAGTGTTAATTTTCAGTCTCGATCATATATATAATTAATGGTTGGTTCATTGTACGAATCCACCAATCAAAAAATTAATTTACAAGTTAATAAAAAAGATATATCATCCACACTTATAACATATGAGCTCAAAGATATGTTATCTACGTCAACTTACGAGTAAAAAGAATCCACAAAAACTATATTACTAATTTCCATCATATCAAGTGTACGTTGACACAAACAAGATAGTTAATTAATTAAAGATATATATAGCAATTTCATTATCATTCCAGCTAGTACTAAGATTTACGCCTAACAAGTAACAACTCATGGAAACTAGCTTTAGCTTGAGGAATTTAAGATGGTTATTTAGATGTTAGTTTGATGAGCCATAAATTCGAAAAAAGAAGAAGAGAAAAGACCGATTAGAAATACGGATCATGTGATACACGCTAGAGTCTTCATTTACAAAGCAAGTTTGGTATCAAAACTTTGAGGGAAAAAAAAAAAAACGTAGGGTAATTTAAGGCAGGGTGGCAAACATACTAAAGAGAAAGTGCGTGCTCTATATAATTCCATTGTACAAATATTCATCTTTCCCAAGTGCGGGTTATATTTGGTCTTTTCCCGTTTATTGTCTCTCGGAAGCTTTGGAATAAGCGTTGTAAGGCCCAGTACGAAAACAAGGTTGACACGGTTGAGTTGGTTTGACATGTTATTAAATTATGGCTTCACAGTATTATGGACTTGATCATGAAAGTTTCTAGAATTTCTACTAAGGATGTTGCTATTTTATATACACTAAATATTCCGGTCTTATTACCTAGACCAAAGAAGGTTCGTGTGGTGAGGTGGATTCAACTTCATCAGGGTTGGGTGAAACTTAATACTGATGGTAGTAGTTTTGGTAATCCTAGGCCATCAGGAGCTAGGGGAGTTATTCATGATGACCGTGGTAGGTTACTTGCAGCTTATTCTTTGGACGTTTTGGGCCTAAGTATTAATAATTTTACTGAAATGAGAAGTTTGTTAGAAGGTGTTCGTAGGTGCTATCAATTGGGATTCTCTCGGGTTGGGATTGAGATTGATTTACAACTCCTGGTTAATTGACTCACCAAGGGTGACTGTAATATCTGGTATTTAGAAGATTTTTTAGACAAATTATATGTTTATTTTAATTGCATGGAGTATAGAGTGAGCCATGTTTTTCGGGAAGATAATGTTATGGCTGATTTTCTTGCCAAGCGAAGAGCTGGTGGTTTAAATTCGGATTGGTCTGGTGATCATGTGCTGCCTAGTAGTCTTAAAGGTCTTCTCCGCATGGATAGAATTGGTCTTCCTTATTTGTTGATCTTGTAGTGCTGTTCTTGGTAAGTTATTTTTTGGTTTATTTGTTTCTCTTATTCTCATTTGCATGTGTCTTTTTTTGCAGGTTTTATTTGTTTTTGTCTAGGGTTGGTTCTCTAATGTCTAGTTTTGGTCTTACCCTGTACTTCATTGATAGTTTGTTCTGTATCAAGATGTCTTAGCAATTTTGATGTCTGGGTTTTGGTTTTTTACTTATTTGTATCTTCCAAGTGTCTTGTTGTAATTACGGTTTTTCTCCACCACAAGCGAGGGCAATAAATAAAATTGGGGTGCCGTCCTCTTATTAAAAAAAAAAAAAAACAAGTTCTTAGTAAGACTTCCTTTATCTTGAAAATTGAAAAAGAAATAAAGATGTTATGTTCATAAGAAAATATAATATAGGAGATGAGAAAGATGAATACCCAACACAAGATATATATGATCTGAATCATATTTTATTTCATCTCAAACACGTTACACAACCAAAACAAACAAATCAATACACTAACATGGTCTTAGGGGGAGCGAAATCATGACAAATGCAGAACTCTTACGGTTCGTTTATTAATCGGAAACAACCGCCCTATCGAGGCAAGGAAGCCATTTCCTTTAGATAAGATGATAATAGATGCAAAAGAAAACCACGAACAAATTAATTATTTTGAGTACCTTCGATCATCCATTTCGTAAGTTTTGATCGAATTTCTCGCAGAACTTATCGCAGGGGCTGGGGGGAGAGTCCACTGCGTACCAAGTCTGAGTGGCACTCAGAGCAAGCGCGGATAATGCGTCAAAAAAAGCAAGCAGCCTCCAGGGGCTGCTGAAATGATTTGTGGAAGAATTTGGCCACCCATGTCACCCAAGTTTTGTCATAGTATTCCTGAATCTGCCACTTGACATCCTCATACTCGCCGATGTTAGGCACTAAGTCGGTGCCAATCTCATTGAAGAGCCGAGCCACTTCTTCGTCGCTGCCGAGGAAGTTGAAGAGTACGCGTGCTTTCCTTAGTTCCTTGACGTCTTTGGCTTCATCGATGAGTGAATCGAGGAAGGATATGTACGAGGTGATGCCGAAGTCATTTTGGAAGTCCAGACACATTTCGTAGGCTATTAAGTTCAAGAACTTAGGCCCCGTCGAGTCATCCACTATTAGTGGAGGGAGCGAGAGGAATCCCGGGTAGAAGTTGAATTTTCTACTAAAAGATATGCCTCTCAAGGAATTACCTTCACTTCGCTTCACACGGATTCCTGCTGCTATAAGCTCCTGCATGTTGCGACACGATTGCCAATCTGGGTAGTTCTTTGTTTTGTTCTTTTGCTGCTTCCGTGAGCTCTGTTTTCCTTCCTTTGGTTTTCTTGGCGGGCCCAAGAGACTTGTCCTCAGTAGGTCGAGAAGATGGGTTGGCTTTTTACTTTCTCCTGATTCTCCATCTTGTTCTAATTGGCTCGATTGCTGATTCATTATTACCATATTCAGGTTTCTTTTAATGAATTCATCAATCGATTTCTCTAACTCTTCTTTCATCTTGCTCAGGCTCATTAACTCCTCGAGGAGACGATAGGGAACTTGGTTCTCCAGCAAGAACAAATCCTGTTGACAGAAGGCTACACTGTCGGCTTTTATTTTCAACTCTTTGAATTTGTCTTGAACAGCAAGGTATATGTATTGCAAGATTGCGCAGCCGTCGACGACCAATATCCAGGCGAGGTCAACATCATTTTTGTATTTTTCGTTCACCTCCACCTCGAAGCAGTCCCCGAGTTCCTTAATTTTCTTTTTAATCGCCGTGAATATATCTTTTATACTCTTGTTGCTCCTTTTGACAAATTCTCTTGCCAAATCAAGCTTGAACTTCTCTGCAAGCTGGTACTTCTTATTACCATGATGGATAGGACCCAAAGATACCACTCTTGGCTCATAGTACTTGACGAAATGTTTGTGATCTCGGAGCAAGAATATAACCTTCTGTATTTTTGATGGTCCGTCCTTTTGGGTTTGATTCTTCGTATCCTCGAACATTTCAAATAACCTTTCCTCCTCGGTAGGGGTTATTGGGACTGCATCGCTTTGCGCCTGTGCGGATTCGGCCATTGCAAGTTCGCTCCCAACAACGCAGTTAAAATCTAGTAATCTTAATTGCTGCCTGTAGTTCTTAATTGGACAGTACTTTTGTAAACGTCCCTGGTTTGAGAAATTTGGGAATGTCAATTAATTGCTTAATAAGCTTGGAATCAAATCCACACGTGCAAATTCATGACTTGAGAAACATAGCAAGTTTGGAATATTAGTACAGCAGTTTTGGAAAACTTAAGTTTAATAAATATCTAGTGTTGCTTTTACTCGAAACTAAAGCTTGGAATCATATGCACTCACTCCACTGGAGCATATGTATTTCAAACATAGCAAGCTTGGAATATAGTCGATCTACAACTAGTGATATCGCATGCATGGCTCCATACCATATACATCATTGCAAGTGGATGAACTGATCTTTAATTTATTAGTCATAATTCACGTTTCAATACCTTTTTATTTTATTTTTATTTTTTAAAAAAGGAACGGTATTCCAATTTTATTAATAACCCTATCTTATGAATACTTTAATTTGCCCATTGAAAGTTGTTGGTGGCCCCACGTATACGGACTATTTACTAGGAGTGGAATTATATATTGGCAATATTTAGAGGATTGCAGTTTAGCTCTCAACTGCATGGGAATAACGAAGATCATATTAGAAAGTGACAGCTTGATCTTAGTCGAGACTTTACAAGCAGCTGGGAAATCCTTATCAGTGCTAGGTAATCTTATCTCTGAGGTGAAGAATATGCTAAAGCAATTCCTAGAATATCGGATACAACATGTAATTCCACGCGTGGGGAATCAAGTGGCTCACTTCTTAGCAAGACATGCTTGGAGAGTACAAGATGTGGAGATGTGGATGCATTCTGTTCCTTATTTTGTTGCTCAATGCGTCTGGTTGGACAATTCTCATCTGTAATTTGAGTTTATCTATGAATGAAGTTCCTTCTACTGCTTTAATAATTAGTATAGGAGTTCACGATCATTGTTTAGATACAAGTTTGGAATCGCACGTCCACATATTTGATGTCTGATCATACATCGAAATTCCACAAGAAAAGGGCTTTTTTTGCAAATAGATATTTTTGGCCATTTTTCCATCGCCGGAACTTCGTCGCTGTTGAGTCTAGAATACGAATTTCTGACATTTTGCTGGGCAGGCGAAAAATATTGAGTATTTTCGACGATATTGTGTTGCCCAATAAGGCCTAAATTTCGCCGCAAAAACACATTACGTCGCCGGATTATTTTTCTGGCTATTATTTTGGCAGCAAAATAGACATTTGCCGTGATAAAAAGTGCGGTTTTTTGCGTCTATAACTAGTGATGCAAATAACTATTTCCGGCGATCTTGTATCGCCAGAATTAGGCACATAGTCTAAAAAACATTTGCGGCAAATTATTGTCGCCGCAAATAGTCTCTTAAAAAATTAAAAAAAAAAATTACACGAAACAGGATGCATGAAAAATACAATACACATTCATATTATAGGCTTCCTATGTTGTTCACGAGATCGATCATAAATTTTCAATCAGGATTTGGGTCCATATGCATGCATTTGCACTATAAGATATACTCTTCTACAAAATTAAAAAAATAAAAAAAAAACTTTGTACTTGAACAAAATAAATGCTATAAAATAAAGTTCCTAAACTGTAAAGTGTATAATCCATTCATGCAAAATAGCGCAACAGATTTGAAGACCTTGGCTTACATCCAGTTTGAGTTGTGGGAACAACAAAACCAATCCCAACTACTCTTAACACTTTAACTCAAAGGCCGCAATTTTAAAAGAATCAAAAGAACATAACATCAGAAATGTCAAAGAAAGCACTTGACAAAGAATTTGTACATACAGAGACCTCAATATGTTGTGAAACTAGAAGGAAAAAAAAATAGCAAACTATATTAAGTTTGATAACATTCTAGCTGCCATTTAGTAAAGGTACTATAAGCAAAAGCATATCAGAATCTCAATTATCAAGTGCCAAGATCAGACATCTCATCCAAACTTATCATAAGAGAAGCAGAACATTTTGTTTGGAAAGTTCAGAAGTGTTTTTTTTATTCAGCATCTACTACCCAAGACTACTCAAGACTTTGAATAGCCACCAAGATAATTGAGAGTTAGTTGAAATAAGTAGAGAGTGTGAAAAATTATAAGTGGTACCTTGCTCATAATTCCACCAAGGCACCCCTCACCAAAGACCTCCTGATTAGGGGAAATCCCAGATTATTAAAGATTGCAAAAACTAAAAAGCTGTTCAACAAATTCGTAAAATATGTATATGTATTTTTTTATAATAACAAATTGGTAAAATATGATAAAAGATAAAGCTGGTGACATCATTTAAGAGCAAAAATGATGAAAGAAAGGCTTCCTATGAGACTTACATTTGCAAAGGTGTAACCCACCATACCTACATTTGCAATACTTACAACAAAGCTTACATAAACATTGGAACATTATACATAATTGGGCCAAAACCAATTATTCAACTATGATACATCAAAGAATTACTCACTCCAAATATTAGAGAATAAAAACATGAAACTCGAGTGCCCATATCATTTGGAGCTAAAATTCATTAATAAGAGTGCCTGAAGATCCCTTTACTGAGCTAGAAGTTTCATCTCAACAAACTTGTATTGCTTCCGCTTCCGGTGCCCACGTCCCATGCAAGCCTTAGAAGTAATGAATCCAAATTCAAATAATTATGGAGGGTAGCTGGGACGAGCCTCCGCTTACAGCTCTGCCTGCTTGATGGACAATTCTGCCATCTCTTTCTCTCTCAACCTCTCTCAACAAATTTTCTGGGTTGGATCTCATCAACCTCGGCTAAAAGTTGGATCTATTCAACTTGGGAACGGCCCTTCTCCCATTTTCTCTCGTAAAAGACGCATGTGCGATTGCCAAAATAACTCCAATGACAAGCACTTGGCATTGCTCATGACCACTCCAACCGAAGGACTAACAGTCAGGTCTGTCAAAAGTTTTTGACAAACTTTAGCATTACTGTTTTTTGTTTTTTATTTTTATTTTTATATTCTATAAGTAGGATTTCATTTGAAAAAGAATTAAGATAGAAAATAAGAGGAAGTGAGAGACCCCAAACATGAAATATCTCAGATTTATATTTATATTTATAATATTAAATAATGTTATTTGGTCATCTAAAACTAATGTTTGGATTATTCTCTTTATGTGGCACTATCATGTAATACCATGTAGTTTATTAAAAAATAAGTAAAAAAGGTAGAGGTAATTTCGAATTTCAATTTACAAAGCAAGTTTGGTATCAAAACTTTGAGGGAAAAAAAAAACGTAGGGTAATTTAAGGCAGGGTGGCAAACATACTAAAGTGAAAGTGCGTGCTCTATATAATTCCATGGTACAAATATTCATCTTTCTCAAGTGCGGATTATATTTTGTCTTTTCCCATCTATTGTCTTTCGGAAACTTTGGAATAGGTGTTGTAAGGCTCAGTACGAAGACAAGGTTGACACGGTTGAGTTGATTTGACATGTTATTAAATTATGGCTTTGCTGTAATATTATGGACCTGATCATAAAAGTTTCTAGAATTTCTATTAAGGATGTTGATATTTTACATACACTGTGTATTCCGGTCCTTATTACCTAGACCAAAGAAGGTTCGTGTGATGCAGTGGATTTAGCCTCATCAGGGTTGGGTGAAACTTAATACTGATGGTAGTAGTTTTGGTAATCTTGGGCCATCAGTTGCTAGGGGTGTTATTCGTGATGACTGTGCTAGGTTACTTGCGGTTTATTCTGTGGTTTTGGGCTCGGGTACTAATAATTTTGTTGAAATGAAAAGTTATTGGAAGGTGTTCGTAGGTGTTATTAATTGGGATTCTCTCGGGTTGGGATTGAGACTGATTCACAACTCCCGGTTAATTGACTCACTAAGGGTGACTGTAATATCTGGTATTTAGAGGATTTTTAAAATGAATTACATGTTTATTTTAATTGCATGGAGTATAGAGTGAGCCATGTTTTTTGAGAAAGTAATGTCGTGGCTGATTTTTCTTGCCAAGCGGAGAGCTGATGGTTAAAATTCGGATTGGTCTGGTGATCATATGCTACCTAGTAGTCTTAGAGGTTTTCTCCACATTGACAGAATTGGTTTCTCTTATTTGCGGATCTTGTAGTGTTGTTCGTGGTAAGTTATTTTTTGGTTTATTTGTTTTTCTTATTCTCATTTGCATGTCTTTCTTGCAGGAATACGCTACACAAGATATATATATGATCTGAATCATATTTTATTTCATCTCAAACACGTTACACAACCAAAACAAACAAATCAATACACTAACATGGTCTTAGGGGGAGCAAAATCATGACAAATGCAGAACTCTTGCGGTTCGTTTATTAATCGGAAACAACCGCCCTATCGAGGCAAAGAAGCCACTTCCTATAGATAAGATGATAATAGATGCAAAAGAAAACCACGAACAAATTAATTATTTTGCGTACCTTCGATCATCCCTTTCTTAAGTTTTGATCGAATTTCTGGCAGAACTTATCGCAGGGGCTGGGGGTAGAGTCCACTGCGTACCAAGTCTGAGTGGCACTCAGAGCAAGCGCGAATAATGCGCCCAAAAAAGCAAGCAGCGTCCAGGGGCTGCTGAAATGATTGTGGAAGAATTCGGCCACCCATGTCACCCAAGTTTTGTCATAGTATTCCTGAATCTGCCACTTGACATCCTCATACTCGCCGATGTTAGGCACTAAGTCGGTGCCAATCTCATTGAAGAGCCGAGCCACTTCTTCGTCGCTGCCGAGGAAGTTGAAGAGTACGCGTGCTTTCCTTAGTTCCTTGACGTCGTTGGCTTCATCGATGAGTGAATCGAGGAAGGATATGTACGAGGTGATGCCGAAGTCATTTTGGAAGTCCAGACACATTTCGTAGGCTATTAAGTTCAAGAACTTAGGCCCCGTCGAGTCATCCACTATTAGTGGAGGGAGCGAGAGGAATCCCGGGTAGAAATTGAATTTTCTACTAAAAGATATGCCTCTCAAGGAATTACCTTCACTTCGCTTCACATGGATTCCTGCTGCTATAAGCTCCTGCATGTTGCGATACGATTGCCAATCTGGGTTGTCCTTTTGCTTCCTTGAGCTCTGTTCTCCTTCCTTTGGTTTTCTTGCCGGGCCCAAGAGACTTGTCCTCAGAATGTCGAGAAGATGGGTTGGCTTTTTACTTTCTCCTGATTCTCCATCTTGTTCTAATTGGCTCGATTGGTGATTCATTATTACCATCTTCAGGTTTCTTTTAATGAATTCATCAATCGATTTCTCTAACTCTTCTTTCATCGTGCTCAGGCTCATTAACTCCTCGAGGAGACGATAGGGAACTTGGTTCTCCAGCAAGAACAAATCCTGTTGACAGAAGGCTACACTGTCGGCTTTTATTTTCAACTCTTTGAACTTGTCTTGAACAGCAAGGTATATGTATTGCAAGATTGCGCAGCCGTCGACGACCAATATCCAGGCGAGGTCAACATCATTTTTGTATTTTTCGTTCACCTCCACCTCGAAGCAGTCCCTGAGTTCCTTAATTTTCTTTTTAATCGCCGTGAATATATCTTTTATACTCTTGTTGCTCCTTTTGACAAATTCTCTTGCCAAATCAAGCTTGAACTTCTCTGCAAGCTGGTACTTCTTATTACCATGATGGATAGGACCCAAAGATACCACTCTTGGCTCATAGTACTTGACGAAATGTTTGTGATCTCGGAGCAAGAATATAACCTTCTGTATTTTTGATGGTCCGTCCTTTTGGGTTTGATTCTTCGTATCCTCGAACATTTCAAATAACCTTTCCTCCTCGGTAGGGGTTATTGGGACTGCATCGCTTTGCGCCTGTGCGGATTCGGCCATTGCAAGTTCGCTCCCAACAACGCAGTTAAAATCTAGTAATCTTAATTGCTGCCTGTAGTTCTTAATTGGACAGTACTTTTGTAAACGTCCCTGGTTTGAGAAATTTGGGAATGTCAATTAATTGCTTAATAAGCTTGGAATCAAATGCACACGTGCAAATTCATGACTTGAGAAACATAGCAAGTTTGGAATATTAGTACAGCAGTTTTGGAAAACTTAAGTTTAATAAATATCTAGTGTTGCTTTTACTCGAAACTAAAGCTTGGAATCATATGCACTCACTCCACTGGGGCATATGTATTTCAAACATAGCAAGCTTGGAATATAGTCGATCTACAACTAGTGATATATTCGCATGCATGGCTCCATACCATATACATCATTGCAAGTGGATGAACTGATCTTTAATTTATTAGTCATAATTCACGTTTCAATACCTTTTTATTTTATTTTTATTTTTAAAAAAAAGGACGGTATTCCAATTTTATTAACAACAATTCTTTAATTTGTTGGTGGCCCCACTTATACGGACTATTTACTAGGAGTGGAATTATTGGCAATATTTAGAGGATTGCAGTTTAGCTCTCAACTGCATGGGAATAACGAAGATCATATTAGAAAGTGACAGCTTGATCTTAGTCGAGACTTTACAAGCAGCTGGGAAATCCTTATCAGTGCTAGGTAATCTTATCTCTGAGGTGAAGAATATGCTAAAGCAATTCCTAGAATATCGGATACAACATGTAATTCCACGCGTGGGGAATCAAGTGGCTCACTTCTTAGCAAGACATGCTTGGAGAGTACAAGATATGGAGATGTGGATGCATTCTGTTCCTTATTTTGTTGCTCAATGCGTCTGGTTGGACAATTCTCATGTGTAATTTGAGTTTATCTATGAATGAAGTTCCTTCTATCAAAAAAGAAGAAGACAGTTCTACTGCTTTAATAATTAGTATAGGAGTTCTACTGATCATACATCGAAATTCCACAAGAAAAGGGCTTTTTTTGCAAATAGATATTTCTGGCCATTTTTCCATCGCCGGAACTTCGTCGCTGTTGAGTCTAGAATACGATTTTCTGACATTTTGCTGGGCAGGCGAAAAATATTGAGTATTTT
The DNA here is from genome assembly GCA_003123785.1 of Pterocarya stenoptera. Taxonomy (NCBI): domain Eukaryota; kingdom Viridiplantae; phylum Streptophyta; class Magnoliopsida; order Fagales; family Juglandaceae; genus Pterocarya; species Pterocarya stenoptera. Next base: position 78,155 of record QEOT01124133.1, on the reverse strand, counting down.
CGACGATATTGTGTTGCCCAATAAGGCCTAAATTTCGCCGCAAAAACACATTACGTCGCCGGATTATTTTTCTGGCTATTATTTTGGCAGCAAAATAGACATTTGCCGTGATAAAAAGTGCGGTTTTTTGCGTCTATAACTAGTGATGCAAATAACTATTTCCGGCGATCTTGTATCGCCAGAATTAGGCACATAGTCTAAAAAATATTTCCAGCAAATTATTGTCGCCGGAAATAGTCTATTAAAAAATTAAAAAAAAAATTACACTAAACAGGATGCATGAAAAATACAATACACATTCATATTATAGGCTTCCTATGTTGTTCACGAGATCGATCATAAATTTTCAATCAGGATTTGGGTCCATATGCATGCATTTGCACTATAAGATATACTCTTCTACAAAATTAAAAAAATAAAAAAAAAACTTTGTACTTGAACAAAATAAATGCTATAAAATAAAGTTCCTAAACTGTAAAGTGCATGTATAATCCATTCATGCAAAATAGCACAACAAATTTGAAGACCTCAGTCATTGGCTTACATCCAGTTTGAGTTGTGGGAACAACAAAATCAGCCCCAACTACTCTTAACACTTTAACTCAAGGGCCGCAATTTTAAAAGAATCAAAAGAACATAACATCAGAAATGTCAAAGAAAGCACTTGACAAAGAATTTGTACATACAGAGACCTCAATATGTTGTGAAACTAGAAGGAAAAAAAAATAGCAAACTATATTAAGTTTGATAACATTCTAGCTGCCATTTAGTAAAGGTACTATAAGCAAAAGCATGTCAGAATCTTAATTATCAAGTGCCAAGATCAGACATCTCATCCAAACTTATCACAACAAAGAGAAGCAGAACATTTTGTTTAGTAAACTCCAGAGTGTTTTTTTATTCAGCATCTACTACCCAAGACTACTCAAGACTTTGAATAGTCACCAAGATAATTGAGAGTTAGTTGAAATAAGTAGAGAGTGTGAAAAATTATTTAAGCGGTACCTTGTTCATAATTCCACCAAGGCACCCCTCACCAAAGACCTCCTGAGCTTTGTTGGTATGGTGGGTTACACCTTTGCTGGTTCAATTGCAGGTTAAACTTACATAAACATTGGAACATTATACATAATGGGGCAAAAACCAATAATTCAACAATGATACATCAAAGAATTACTCACTCCAAATATTAGAGAATAAAAACATGAAACTCGAGTGCCCATATCATTTGCAGCTAAAAATTCAATAAAAGTGCCTGAAGATCCCTTTACTGAGCTCAGGGCCGGCTCAAGGGCAAGGCAATTAAGGCTATCGCCTAAGGCCCCCAATCTTGAGTAGGCCCCCAAAAGAAAAATATTATGACCCTAAAAAATAAACTATAGAAAAAATATTGGTTAGCATAAAAGATAGAATTTTTTTTGCTTAAAATAAAATCAATCTTAAATGGTAAAATTTGGTAAAAAAAAGAAAAAAAAATAGTAAATATAGAAGTTTTGATATCGACGACCTTATTTGTTTTCATAATGAAGTATTAAAAGAAATATATATATGGATAAGGGATAATATTTTATTTATAGAAAAATTAGATTTTATTTCAAATTGTTATAGTACTAATATATATTATTATTCATAATAATATTAATATTTATTTTGCATTTTAGAAAATTTTATTATTTAATATTTAAATTTTATTATCATTTTTAAATTAAATCGCCATGGTCGCCTTAGGCCACAAAATATATTGAGCCGCCCCTGACTGAGCTAGAAGTTTCATCTCAACAAACTTGTACTGCTTCCGCTTCCGGTGCCCACGTCCCATGCAAGGTCTTGACAGGGTGTCTTAGAAGTAATGAATTCAAATTCAAATAATTATGGAGGGTAGCTGGGCCGAGCCTCCGCGTACAGCTCTGCCTGCTTGATGGACAATTCTGCCATCTCTCTCTCTCAACAAATTTTCTGGGTTGGATCTCTTCAACCTCGCCTAAAAGTTGGATCTATTCAACTTGGGAACGGCCCTTCTCCCATTTTCTCTCGTAAAAGACGCATGTGCGATTGCCAAAATAACTCCAATGACAAGGCACTTGTCACCATTTTGACATACTTTAGCATTACTGTTTTTTGTTTTATTTTTATATTCTATAAGTAGGATTTCATTTAAAAAAGAATTAAGATAGAAAATAAGAGGAAGTGAGAGACCCCAAACATGAAATATCTCATATTTATATTTATAATATTAAATAATGTTATTTGGTCATCTAAAACTAATGTTTGGATTATTCTTTTTATGTGGCACTATCATGTAATACCATGTAGTTTATTAAAAAATAAATAAAACAGGGTAGAGGTAATTTAGAATTTCAATTTTTTTTCTTTTTATATTTTTGGACATACGGTCTTTTGATTTGATTTTTTTTAATTAAACCACGTGATATTATGTGGTGGTGCTACGTAAAGAGGATTATCTGAGCGATAAGGTTCAATAATAGTAATTATGCTGCATGAAAAGAAAAACAATTGAGAATGGCGCAAATAAGTTAATCCGATCTCATATTTTATTAGAAATTAGGACTTGCTAAAATGCGAGTTTTGAAGCAGTCCAACAGATGAACTATAGTGAGCCCCCTGTCGTGTGGCTGAAAGCCACACTTATTGACATGGGAAACGGATTCATAATTCCTCTGAAACAAAATGGTTTAGCCATTTAGTTTTTTAAATATTCCCCACTCTTCCAATCCTCAAATAAATTGGAAACTTCACAACCTTCTGGTCTTGTCCATCTTCAGTCCAAGCACGCGTAAATTCCTCAATCACATCATCGCTCAAAAGCTCCACACCCTTCTCCCTCGCTGTTTGATACGCAGACCAGGATCTTAAGTATGCAAAATAGTTATCTAAATCCATCAATCTCTCGATTACAAACTGATCAAATGGCCCTGTGTCATCAGCTCCATCCACAGGCTCGAATGGAAAATCAATTGTCTTGTACTTTTCATCCACCAATCTAATTGGTGGCTCCAAATAAGGGCCTGCAGCGATGGTATAATATGGTTGCAAGACTGCATCAACTGAGTCATTAACTTCTGGCATGGTGTAGCACCATGCAGCTATGACACCATGAGGTTTTTTGAGTACCCATTTCACTTGTTGGTAGAAATTTGGGAGATCAAACCAGTGGATGGCTTGTGCAATAGTCACAACATCAATGCTTGATTGAGCTGCAATATCGCGTTCAAGCTCGGCTGCAGACATGGTTGGAGGGGTCTGTTGGTATCTTATATTGGGTAGCCTCAGTCCGAATGCCAACTGCTTTGGGCTTGTGTCTGTGGCTATGACATTCTTGAAGATCCCAGCTAGCTGGAAAACAAAGAGATGTGGTTGCATGAGATCAAAAGTCTCCAAAATGCAAATTATTAAAATGGAATTCAATGTCTCCAGTAATTGCTAGCTTCTGCCTTTCTCTCAAATGACTATTTTTACATTTGCTAATCATATTGTGTTGAGACAACTGTACCCTCTGCCTTACCGAAATACCACTCACAACAACCTTTTCCATATATACCCTGTACTGTGCAATGTAAAAGGCATGAAAGGTAGTGGCAAACAGAACAGACTCTGTTTCCTACAATTTCAGTAGTGAACTTTCATCAAACACGTCTTGTGCAATTTATTCTTTCAACATATTGTAAATACTGTCAAGTTGTAAAGTTACATTTCAGAAATTTACTGTAAATAAACATTTAGTTACCTTTACCTTTCTGTTTTTAGTCTTTTAACTGAGAGTTAGTTTTCTTCATCTTGTATAAATAGAAGGTAACTTGATGTACTGTACATTTTGGGAATAAAATCAGAGGTAATTTTTCATCTCTTCTTCTTCGATCTTTATCTTCTTGGTTGAAGTTGTTTCAAATCAGTTACTCGGAAAACTTAATTCGAAATAATAATCTAATTTTTATTCTGACGGATCATACAAATTAGGATCATCACAACTTTCTCAGGGCAACAAGATCTTGCAACTTCTAGAGGGAGGAAAGGGCAAAGGACGCAAACTTACATGTCGAGCAGCCTGGCCGCTCCCGGTGCCCACGTCCCATGCCTGATCGTGACACGGTGTCTTGGAAGCAATGAATTCAAACAATTCTGAAGGGTAGCTAGGCCGACCCTCCGCATACTGTGCCGCCTGTTTAATGAACAATTCTGCCATCTGTGTGTCTGTGTTTGTGTTTCTCCAAGCTTTCAGGTCAGATGTATTCTTAGCTATCTTTATATATATCTGGGTTGGGGGAGCAGGGCTATCTGGGGGAGTGAGGACCTGTTTGCGGATTTCAATATTTGAAGAGACGGATCTAATTTCTCTGTTCGCAGTCAGTCCTCGATAATTACTGCAGCATACGCGGACGCATATATGGCTGATAAAGAAAGAGGTCCCACGCGTTGAAGTTTTACCGCTTCGACAATCATCTTTGATATATAGGAAAATATTTTAACTATAAAAAAAAAATATAAAAATAGATTTACAAATTGATATAATTTGATGTGGTATGTCAGATTGTAAAATTATTTTTATTATAAAGTAGATCGAACGAATTCCATTAAGTCACATCAATTTGTGAGTTTATTTTATATAATTTCTTTGTGTCTGTAGTAGTTTTCGATATATAATATTAGAGCCTGTGCACATGTCTCAGAGGATGGCACTCACCAGAACCTTCCAGAATAAATTCTCAACTGAATGGGAGCATCAATTCTGACCATTAGGATTACTTCAATATATTCTAGAAAAATTTTGATATTCTATAAATACTGTACTCAGAACTAATTGAGAGAATATGGTTGTAAAGATTGAAATACGTTTTCTGTGTACATTCTCATTTGATGAATTCTAGTTGATGGATTTTATCGAATACGTTGTCTGCACTACCTTTATTCTCTGTTTTAGTTTACTTTAACATATAACAACTTAATTAATATATAAAAGTGCGAGAAAACATTATTTATGTTAAAAAATTAAAAACCATTGTCGAAACCATTGTAATAGAGGGGAGATTTGGACCACTGAAGGGGTTTGACTTGGCTTGTGGAAAGTTGGAAACAGAAGATGCAGCATTTGTGGGGTTCACGGTTTGGCAGTAAGCGGCTTTTCTTCTGCTTCTTTTTGGTTGGCTTTGAGCCCTTTTTTTTGGAGGGGTGTCTGGCCCAGGCCCAACTTAGTGGGCCGAGAGGAGGAGGAGAATATCTCTTCTAACTATGATTAAATATGTTGAATGATTATTTATTTTGTGGTTGTAATTTAACTTTAATTTAGGTTTATGATTTATGTCCAAATTAAAAACTATCGTCTCAATTTTTAAAAGAAAAGAAGTTGTTGTTTCAGAGTATTCTTTTAAAACTTTAAGTTGAACCCGATGAAAATCCTCTTACCTCTTTAATGGTGGAGTCCTAAGAGATTCATTTTACATGTTCAACGCATGTTTCTAAAAAGGTTGATATATCTTTTCTACAATGGGATCAAAGATTACGTCCTTCTATTTAGGACTATCCGATCAATCAACATGATTAAAAATGACTTATTTGAAAATGGGTACATATCAAATATGACTCTTGAAATATACATTTTCTAGTTCAGAAAAGCATCCTCATTGCTTTTAAGTTTCTTGTTTTATATAATTTGCATCTTGACATGAGTATTCTCCATCAAATGATTTTGCATATAATTTACCATGTTATATGTGAAGGGGGAAATCCATTATATTGGGCTAAGAGCAAGGCCCAAGTTACAACCCAAATATGAGGTTTGGGTTGGACCGAGCCGGAGACATGGGCCGGATTGAGGCCTAGGTACACAACATGGACTGACTCAGACAGTAGCACCTGGGTCAAAGCCCGGGTATGATACACGGATCGGATCATGTTCACGTTAGGAAGCAAGACAGGAAACACAGGCGAGGCTTGAGAGGGAAGGAACATAGCACTCAGTACTAGGCGAGAAAACTTGGGCGGTTCACACCCAACATTAATGAAAAGGCATGCCGCATTCAATGCGGCCAAAGATCTGAGCAACGTATAGTAACTCTGAGCACTTCCTAGCTCGACAAACTGACATCATAAGGGTAACTCGGCGAATAGACATCACAAAGCATATTATCTACTATTATGCAACACCCCACTACTGTGGAGACCAGGTCGGTAAGTATAAATAAAATACTACCAGCAGCAAGCAAGGTAATCTATCACTATCATCTTACACTCTTGTCTTGACTACTATTCATCATCTCCTTCATCAATCACTGACTTAAGCATCGGAGGATCAACGGACTCCAAGGTCCCCCCCTTTGTTACTGTGCAAGTGATCACTCGTACACTGTCTGTGTGGAGTTACCCAAGCCTGCGAAACACGACGTCAACATTATCTTTTTACAATGAAAGTATTTTGACATCCTGAATGAGATGCATTTAGTATTATGGGATTTAGAAGTTGGAAAAAAATCAATGATGCAAAATATTGTGCAATTTTGAATCATATTGAGTAAAAACATCTGTTGATATTGTTCGATGACTTGCATTTCAAGGATATGCCTATAGAGATCATGATGAGACATATCCCTGATTTTAAAAAAATGAGATAATTTTCTTGAGATGCTTAAACTCTTGGCTTCATATAATAATAAACTTGTAAAACTTATTTTGGAAAATGCTCATAGATCTTCAAAGTATATTTCATCCAAAATTTAAAAAGAGATTTTGGAAGTTCTTGCAAAGATTGTGCGAAATAAAATTTGTGAATATATTGAGAATTCTAAATTTTGTATTATTGTTGATGAGGCACGAGACGAGTCTAAGAGAGCAAATGGCTATAATTTTGAGATTTGTTGATAATTATTGTTTTCTACAAGAAAGCTTTTTTGATCCTGCACATGTTAAAGATATATCGGTATTGACTCTAAAGAATAAGATATTTATAGTTATTTCTCATCATTGTCTTGATATTTAAAATATTCGTGGAGAAGGATATGATCGTGCAAACAATATGCATGGTGAATGGAAATGATTTAAAGCATTGTTTCTTAAAAAAAATCTTAATATGTTCATTGTTTTGCTCACCGATTATAGTTAGCATTAGTTGCTGCATCTAGAGAGGTGGTTCCTCTTAATGAGTTTTTGAGTTTTTCTCAAATTTGAATTTTATTGTCGAAGTAGTTGGTGCTTCATGTAAATGTCATGATGGACTACAAATTGCTCAAGCAACAATACAAATTGCACATTTGCTAGCTATTGATGAACTTAAAAGTAGAAAATGAGTTAACCAAATTGGCACTGTCTAATGAATTGGTGATTTTCGTTAGAGTTCTCATTTTTATTCTATTTTCAGTCTACTATGAATGTTTGGAGCCACTTGCTCGGTACTTGAAAGCTTAATAAAAGAAGGATCCACTTACTCTTATCGTAGGGATGCAAATGCTGCTTATGAATCATACTATCAGCTTATTGATAGATTGATTTGTCATGTTTTGACTCTTCTAGTATCTACAATAACTAGTGAACGAGCATTTCAGTTTCAAAGATTGTTAAAACAAGACTTTGCAACAAATTGAGGATGAGTTTCTAGCAAATAATTAAGTTGTCTATATTGAAAGAGAAATTGCTAAGAATTTAGATTGAATACTTGATGATTTTATTTCTTTAAAAGAACGTAAGTTACAATTTTAGGTGATCTGTATTTGTTTTGTTTGATATATTTGTATGCGTCTTTATGTTATTTCAATGATATGTTGTTCTTGGCACATGATATACTTTTTGTAGTACACATGTTATATTAAACATATGTTATTTATATTTTAGATTTTACTATCAAAATTTTCTATATAGTAAGAAAAATTGTATAAAATAGAATAAAAAGTCTTGTAATATTTTTAGCTTTGTTTGGCCCCCCAGAAACAACTTCTTCGTTTCGCTGCTGACCATACTTATGATAAAATTATATTATAGTATATGTATAATAATATGACTTATTCTCTACTATATTTAGTTTATTGTGTAAATCAATTAGTAATTTGATTTATTTTAATTTCCTTCTTTTTCATGCCTTGTTCATCTATAAATAGGGCCTTTCATTGTATAGTTTGATATATTGAAATACGATTTGTTTTCTCTTAATTTCATTTCAACTTGTCATTTTTCATGGTATCAGAACAACTAGATGTCTTGAGTTTGAACCTTACTCTACACTCTATCTCATTTAATTAATATTCTACGTGTTGGGCTTACTCATTGAGGGGGCGTATGTCATACACGTGAGGGAGAATGTTAAGAATATAATACAAATAATTAAATCTATATCTTTTCATCAATTTAAACATTTGAGACAAGTGGTTATTTCACACGGTATTAGGAAAAATAATTAGCTTGAGAGAGATAATACCATATGAGCTAGAAGTAACTTCAAGGTCAAGAAAATAATTGAGTTGGCCCAAGTCCTTCATCTTAAAGTTTTGGCAAAATGTTGAAGATTGTATATGCTTGTGATATCATCATGAGTGATGATCATGTTGTCCATACATAGCAGGACAAAAATAGTGTTGGCAACGGTCATGTGGTCAAACAAGGTAGCTCATGTGTATTAGGGTAGAAAACCTTGCTTAGAGATTACAAAATTGAATTTGGTGAACCAAGCATATTGAGATTGATTGTCACTTCATCCGATATGATCATCTTTAGTAAGACACCTTATTTTTAGATTCTGTCTCATCAAAAGATCAACTGACTAAATCTTCATTAAGTCTCATCCACCTGGCCGTCAACGTAATCTTATTTCCAAACTCAAGATAGTATCTTCATCATCCTTTTGAGTTTGAGGGGATGTTAGTTTGAGGGGATAAATTATATTCATAATATTCTAGTATATGTATGATAATATGATTTATTTTCTATCATTTTCAGTTTATTGTATAAATCAATTAGTATATTTAATTTATTGTAATTTCCTTAATTCTCAGGTTTCATGCATCTATAAATAGGGTCTTTCAACGTACAGTTTGATATACAAAAATACAAGTTGTTCTCTTTCAATTTCATTTCAACTTATCATTCTTCCTGATTGCCTATTAAAAGTAAAGGAAAAGGAAAGTTCTCCAAAATGTTGAATCCGGTGTATCTGTGCCATATTAAAAGGCCTGTCTCACATCTCTAGTTTGTACGATTGCTTATCCGGGTCTGAGTGTTTTTCAGGGCCCGGTCCAAAATCCGAAAAACTGAATTCCGATTTCGGATTTCAGAAATCTGGATTATAAAATTCCGGATATACTGGGTCTGTATTTATAATCCGATACCCGAATTTTTTTTTAAAAATTTATTATTTATCTTACTCTTCCTTTTCGTTTCTTTCTTTTTTCACATTTCGGGCAAGTCAAATAATTATTACCTCATCTCGAGTTATCTCATTTTTAATTCGACTTATTGTTAATGTGATCAATTTTAAAGTGATTTAAAATATCACTTAATAAAAATTATTTAACAGGGGTCATTAAAAATGATAATATCAAAAGAAAGAGTTTTCCAAGCGGTGCTTATCCAATAGAAGCTACCAGATCCGGAAGAGGCTGGCTAGTCCAAGTAAGGCAAGTCCCAGACTGACAGACCCAGTCTCAAGTCTTTGCCACTTCACTCTAACGTTAAAAACGAAAGACCAAGAGAAGAAAAAGGCTCAGAACCAAAAAGGCCTTCTGAATCCAATCGAAGTGACCCAGAGAGAATGGACGAGTCGAAGCTGAACCGTAAGCTTACCCAAGAAAGAAACGAAAAGGAAGAGTAAGATTGGATAAATTAAATTAAATTGTTTTTATAAATTCCAATTTATACTTGCTTACAAGGATGATGTCGCGGTCGCACAAAGGGATCTGATCGCCGCCTGAGAAGAATGAACCGATGGAGTCGAAGAACTGGCTGATCTTGGTGTCCATGGCGTTTGGTTTACGGAAATTCAAGTTGCAGTGATTTGTTTCGAGAGTGAAAAACTTAAAAAAACTCGAAACTTCTTTTTAGATAAAAAAAGGAATAAAAAGAAAAACCATAATTGAAATGGACACTCAACGATAAAATAAAGAATCCGCGTGGGAGTAGTGCCACGTGGCATGCCCGTCTTTTATTGAACCTCAATGAAAAAAAAAAACATTGGCACTTGACAGCTGCGGACTTATTTGAAAGTGTTTTGCTATCTATCAGTAAATTTGCGTATTAATTTAGATATTAATGTTGTTATTTTTATATTTTAAATTTAAATTAAAATTATTTTTAATAAAATTTACTTTCTAACCAATTATATTGAATAAGTGTACATATTAATGTGCAGAATTACTTACAACTAGATTTTTTCTTTTTAAAAATATATCTTTTCTTAAAATTTTCATAACAAATTGTTTGAAATTTCTTCATTTCTGTTTTACAAATATGAATAAATCAAGAAATCAAGAAAGTTACGAATCTTGAAATTTGCTTCTTCTACTTTGCCTTCTCTGCTTTTCTTCTCTGTTTTACAGTACTCTTATAGGAATGATGTTGCATGAAAAGAAAAACAATTGAGAATGGTGCAAATAAGTTAATTCGATCTCATATTTTATTGACCAACAATCAAGAAATTAGGACTCGCTATCAATGCGAGTTTTTGAAGCAGTCCAACAGATTAACTATATATAGTGAGCCCAATGTCGTGGCTGAAAGCCGCCACACTTATTGACATGGGAAACGGATTCATAATTCCTCTGAAACAAAAATGGTTTAGCCATTTGATTTTTACATATTCCCCACTCTTCCAATCCTCAGATAAATTGGAAACTTCACAACCTTCTGGTCTTGTCCATCTTCAGTCCAAGCACGCCTAAACTCCTCAATCACATCATCGCTCAAAAGCTCCACACCCTTCTCCCTCGCTGTTTGATACGCAGACCAGGATCTTAAGTATGTAAAATAGTTATCTAAATCCATCAATCTCTCGATTACAAACTGATCAAATGGCCCTGTGTCATCAGCTCCATCCACAGGCTCGAATGGAAAATCAATGGTCTTGTACTTTTCATCCACCAAACTACGTGGTTGCTCCCAATAAGGGCCTGCAGCGATGGTATAAAATGGTTGGAAGACTGCATCAACTGAGTCATTGACTTCTGGAGTGGTGTAGCACCATGCAGCTATGACACCATGAGGTTTTTTGAGTACCCATTTCACTTGTTGGTAGAAAATGGGGAGATCAAACCAGTGGATGGCCTGTGCAATAGTCACAACATCGATGCTTGATTGAGATGCAATATCGCGTTCAAGCTCGGCTGCAGACATGGTTGGAGAGGTCTGTTGGTATCTTATATTGGGTAGCCTCGGTCCGAATGCCAATTGTTTTGGGCTTGTGTCTGTGGCTATGACATTCTTGAAGATCCCAGCTAGCTGGAAAACAAAGAGATGTGGTTGCATGAGATCAAGTCTCCAAAATGCAAATTATTAAAATGGAATTCAATGTCTCTAGTTGTTAGCTTCTGCCTTTATCTCAAATGACTATTTTTACATTTGCTAATCAGTTACTCGGAAAACTTAATTCGAAATAATAATCTAACTTTTATTCTGACATGATCATACAAATTAGGATCATCACAACTTTCTCAGGGCAACAAGATGTTGCAACTTCTAGAGGGAGGAAAGGGAAAAGGCCGCAAACTTACATGTCGAGCAGCCTGGCCGCTCCCGGTGCCCACGTCCCATGCCTGGTCTTGACACGGTGTCTTGGAAGCAATGAATTCAAACAATTCTGAAGGGTAGCTAGGCCGACCCTCCGCATACTGTGCCGCCTGTTTAATGAACAATTCTGCCATCTGTGTGTCTGTGTTTATGTTTCTCCAAGCTTTGAGGTCAGATACATATTTGCTCCCCATATATAGATATATGGGGAGCAGGGCTATCTGGGGTGGGGAAGCATCGTGGTAATTTCGTTTACGGCAATAATGGCAGACATTATTGACCAAAAATTTCACGAGCCGAGGCTCATTATTCTATTTACGTCTTTGTGCACAAATATTTTTCAAACTCTTGTTTCCGTCTTTTCGTCCAACGACCATTAATCTTGGCATTTCAAAAAAAAAAAAAAAAAAAAAAAAAAGACTACACGAAACTTGTACGCTACTTCAATTTAACTGAAAGATTAGAAAAAAAGATAAATATAAATTTTAGATATTATTCAATCTCCAAGATCACTAGAAGCAAAATCCAATCTACTGGGGAGTGAGGACCTGTTTTCGGATTTCAATATTTGAAGAGACGGATCTAATTTCTCTGTTCGTAGTCTGTCCTCGATAATTACTGCAGCATACGCGGATGCATATATGGCTGATAAAGAAACTAAGAGGCCTCACACGTTGAAGTTTTACCACTTCGATTTGATCATCTTTGATATATAACAACTTAATTAATATATAGAAGTGCGAGAAAACATTATTTTATATTAAAAAAAAAAAACCATTGTAATAAGGGGATTTGGATCACTGAAGATGCAGCATGGCCATGCATGTGGGGTTCACAGACGTTGGCAGTAAGCGGCTTTTCTTCTGCTTCTTTTTGGTTGGCTCTGAGCTCTGAACGATGAGTGGGGGCTGAGACAGATCGAGGAATCGAGGACTCCATGATTTGGACTTGCAACTAATTGGAAGTCATTCACTTCGATTTCAATTTGTAAACTCACTCACGTGACTGAATTGTAGAGTAATTTGTACATGTTTTTACGAATTATTAATGATAAATTGATAATAGATTAAATATATATGAAATATCAAGATAATGAGATATATGATAAAGAGGCGGACGTGCATGGTGTCGAATCATTCATTTCAAACTAATTATTGATAGAATTTGTTAGTTTTTCAAGTTTCTATAAAAGATTAAATTCATTTCAATCTATTTCATATATTTTAACTTAAAAAATTAAACTAATCTCAACGTAAAAAAGTTAAATCCATATCATTGTGACTCATAAAATACTATTATTCACAATTCAACTGAACTCATATAAACATTTAAAATTTTAAATAACATAAAATATATTAATATTACCTTTTCAAATTACTTTAAATATAAATTACCAAATTTGTTGGACATTTATGTACAGTTTGGATAGTGATATGAGATAAGATGGTTTTAGATAAAAGTTAAATAAAATATTATTTTTTAATATTATTACTGTTTTAAAATTAAAAAAAATTAAAAAGGAGAAGAAGTTGTGGGAATACTACCGTACTCAGTGGGTGACCCATATAGTCAATAGAGGCGAGGCATGGCGGCCCCAAAACTTAAAAGAATTCATCTTGTGATGGCCGTCCCCTCTACAAAAATAAAAATGATCTTGATCATATAAATTAATTATTTATAAGCCTAACTTTTAAAAAATTTAGCCCAATCTCACATGAAACAAAAAATAAAATAAAATTACCCATACGATGATGACACATTTTGTCTACCGCTAAAGACGAATAGAAGAATTTAGGTGATTTTTGTCTTTGTTAATTGGAGGGTAGTGGGGGCGCTGGGACAATTTTTTCTGCTCTGCCTACTCATTCCGATTCTTTCTTTCACTTTTTGGAGAAAACTTGGCTACAGCCTACATTGTCAATATATGAGTACAACATGTCAAGTGCATATACTTACCCCCAACAGATTTTCAGCCAAAAACTGTATCAAATATGAAATTGCAGTATGATTTGAACTTGCATTATCAACAATCACAGTAAATATTCTATCAATGCTCCAATTAAGCAAACATGACTCAATATATCTTCCTAGAGTATCCCCTCGATGATTAGAGATTAAACAAAAGTTAATGATTTTTTTTTCTGCAATTTCCAATCTTTATCGATGAAGTGTGTAGTTAGACACATATAATTCAAATTTTGTACTGATGTCCACATATCGGTCGTCAACGAAATCCTCATGCCACCATCTTTAACACTTTTTCAAGTTTTCCCATTTCTAATTCTTACAATTTCATACAATCTGTTGCAACTAGGACACGACATGGCATTTTAAACCGAGGTTCAAGAGACCAATAAACTTTCCTAAATTCCTGTCCTTCAACAAATCTAAATGGCATCTCATTGATAAATATCATCTCTGCAATCGCCAACCTCATGGCCTCTTCACTATATTTGTGGGTTACAAGACTCCTTAATATACCATCACTCTCTCCAACCCCCTTCTCAAGTGTTGCCTCACCTGTCAATGTTTTTTGGTACCTATCCAAAACCATACGTTTATGATAATTTTTAGGACATGAAGGCAAATGGTTTTGCATTGTTGAAGTTCCATTTCTCTTTGAGTGGCAAGCGTACGTCTTGCTACAATAATTACACTTAGCCTTTGGATTATCTATAGGACAACCCTCCACCTTCGTAAAAAGGTCCCGAACAATCGATGGATCATTCCCTTTTCCTTTTTTAGGTAATGGACAAGTACTACTAGTAGGGGCACTAGGGGGTTTTGATGACTGGGTCTCCCTCAAATCATCTCCCAAGTTAATGGTTGAACTTAGTTAATTTGAATCAACATCAATCGGAGTCAACGAAAACTTCATCTAATTTATAAAAAAAAAAAAAAAAAACATAAATGTTACACGTTGTCATGTATATTATAGTGATTACATAACTGCTAGTTTACAACATGACAAACATCACAAGTCTAAAACTCTAATCTAGGTTTAGTTTACTCATCTTTCCTCAATGCTTCATGTAATTTATCACCCATAATTTATCAAGTGCCTCACTCTCATTTACTGAAAGAACAAAGACTCAAATATCCAGTGCTCCTCAAAGCAAAGTAAAGAAATGCATAAGAAATTAACAAAGAAATGCTCCTCAGTCTCATTTCCTACTTCTCATAAACAATGCATAAGAAGTTAAGAACAGAGAAATTAACCAGTGCTCATCAAAGCAAAGCAAAGAAATTAACAACTAATAAAAATAGGACCCAACAAAAACATAAAATAGAAAGAAAATTAGAAAACTCACAGTGGGGATTCGGGACGACGGAAATCAGTGTTGCATGGCGTTAGACGTAGGGGAGAGAGGAGACGGGAGAACTGGCCAACTGGAGTCTGAGAGAGGAGAGAGGGTCGTGGGGCATGGGGGTCGTCGACGATGAGAGAGGAGAGAGTCTGAGAGTAAGAGCAGAGCACTAAGAGGGAGAGGGAGAGGACTGAGGTCACGAGAGGGAGAGGGAGATGACTGAGGAGTGAGCACGGTGAAGAAGGAAGAAGGGGGGGGGGGGGATTCAAACAATTCCTAACCCTACCCAAAAACGACGCGATTTGGTTTAGACCAAATGACGTTGTTTCATTTAATTTTTTTTCAAAGGGATAAGAATAAAATGATGCCATTTCACATGGGCTAGACGCAGGTTGTGGGCTAGACCCTTTTGATGATTTTTGGGTTGGGGGGGGGGGTGGGCATGTTTTAGTTTGAATGTGGCCTTAGTAGCTGGCCTAGGCCCAACCTAGTGGGCCAGGAGGGAGGAGAACATCCCTTCCAACTATGATTAAATCTATTGAATGATTATTTATTTTGTAGTTGTAATTTGACTTTAAATTTAGGTTTATGAATTATGTCCAAATTAAAAAACTATCGACTCATTTTTCAAAAGAAAATAAGTTGTCATTCTAGAGTATTCTTTTAAAACTCTAAGTTGAATCCAATGAAAATCCTCTTAACTCTTCAATGGTGGAGTCCTAAGAGATTCATTTTACATTTTCAATGTTTGATTCTAAAGAAGTTGATATATATTCTCTACAACAGGATCCATGATTACGTCCTTCTATTTAGGACTATCCAATCAATCAACGTGATGAAAAAATGACTTATTTGAAAATGGGTCCATGTCAAATATGACTCTTGAAATACACATTTTCTGGTTCAGAAAAGCATCATCATTGCTTTCAAGCTTCTTGGTTCATAGAATCTGCATCTTGGCTTGAGTATTCTCCATCAAATGATTTTGCATATTATTTACCATGTTATCTTTTTACAATGAAAGTATTTTGGCATCCTGGATGAGATGTATTTACTATTATGGGATTTAGAAGTTGGAAAAAATCAATGATGCAAAATATTGTGCATTTTTTAATCATATTGAGTAAAACTATCTATTGATATTGTTCGATGACTTGCATTTCAAGGATGTGCCTATAAAAGTCATGATGAGACAGACTCCTGATTAAAAGAAATGAGGTAATTTTCTTGAGATGCTTGAACTCTTGGCTTCATATACTGATAAACTTGTAAAACTTATTTTGAAAAATGCTCCGAAATCTTCAAAGTATATTTTTTCCAAAATTCAAAAAGAGATTTTGGAAGTTCTTGCAAAATTGCGAAATAAAATTCTTGAATATATTGGGAATTCTAAATTTTGCATTATTGTGGATGAGGCATGAGATGAGTCTAAGAGGGAGCAAATGGCTATTATTTTGAGATCTGTTGATAATTATGGTTTTATACAAGAATGCTTTTTTGATCATGTACATGTAAAAGATATATCGGTATTGACTCTAAAGAATGAGATATTTATAGTTATTTTTCATCATTGTCATGATATTCAAAATACTCGTAGACAAGAATATGATCGTGCAAGCAATATGCGTGGTGAACGTATGGAAATGATTTAAAGCATTATTTCTTAATAATAACCCATATGCATAATATGTTCATTGTTTTGCTCACTAATTATAGTTAGCATTAGTTGCTGCATTTAGAGAGATGGTTCCTTTTCATGAGTTTTTGAGTTTTTCTCCAATTTGAATTTTATTATCAAAGTAGTTGGTGCTTCAAGTAAACGTCATGATGAACTACAAGTTGCTCAACACAAATTGCACATTTGCTAACTATTGATAAACTTGAAAGTGGAAAATGAGTTAACCAAATTGGCACTGTCCAATGAGCTGGTGATTTTCCTTGAGGTTCTCATTTTTATTCTATTTTCAATCTACTACAAATGTTTGGAGTTAATTACATGCTCGGTACTTGAAAGCATAATAAAAGAAGGATTCACTTACTCTCAGTAGAGATGCAAATACTGCTTATAAAATCATACTATCTTATTGATAGATTGATTCGTCCTGTTTTGACTCTTTCAATATCTACAACAACTAGTGAACGAGCATTTCAGCTACAAAGATTGTTAAAACAAGACTTCACAACAAATTGAGGATGAGTTTCAAGCAAATAATTTAGTTATCTATATTGAAAGAGAAATCACTAAGAATTTAGATTGAATACTTGATGGTTTTGTTTCTTAAAAAACGTAAGTTACAATTTTAGGCGCTCTATTTTTTTTTTTTATATATTTGTATATGTGTCTTTATGTTATTTCAATGATATATTATTCTTGGCACATGATATACTTTTTGTAGTACCCAGGTTATATTAAACATATTTTATTTACATTTTAGATTTTACTATCAGTTTTTTCTATGTTGTAGGAAAAAGTGTATAAAATAAAACAAAAAGAAATCTTGTTATATTTTTAGCTTTGTTTGGCCCTCCAAAACAAATTCTTCGTTCCACCACTGACCATACTTATGATAGAATTATATTATAGCATATGTATGATAATATGACTTACTCTCTACCATATTTAGTTTATTGTGTAAATCAATTAGTATATCTGATTTATTTTAATTTTCTTCTTTCTCATGCCTCGTTCGTCTATAAATAGGGCCTTACATTGTACAATTTGATATATTGAAATACAATTTTTTTTCTCTCAATTTCATTTCAATTTGTCATTCTTCATGGTATCAGAATAGCTAGAGGTCCTGAGTTTGAACCCTTAGTCCACACCTTATACCATTTAATTAAATATTCCACGTGTTAGGCCTACTCATTGAGGGGACGTATGGTCCACACGTGAGAGAGAGTATTAAGAATATAATATAAATAATTAAATCCATATCTTTCCTTCAACTAAAGCATTTGAGACAAGTGATTATTTCACACGATATTAGAGAAAATAATTAGCTTGAGAGAGATAATACCATATGAACTAGAAGTAACTTCAAGGTCAAGAAAATAATTGAGTTGGCCCAAGTCCTTCATCTCAAAGTTTTGGCTAAGAAAATGTTGAAGATTGTGTACGCTTGTGATATCATCATGAGTGATGATCATGTCGTCCACACATAGTAGGACAAAAATAGTATTGGCAACAATCATCACGTGGACAAACAAGGCAGTTCATGTGCGTTAGGATAGAAAACCTTTCTCAAAGATTACAAAACTGAATTTGGTGAACCAAGCAGATCGAGACTGATTGTCACTTCATCCGATATGATCATCTATAGTAAGGCACCTTATTTTTAGATTCTGTCTCATCAGAAGATCAACTGGCTAACATCTTCACTAAGTCTCATCCACTTGGCCGTTAACGTAATCTTATTTCCAAACTCAAGATGATGTGTTCATCATCCTCTTGAGTTTGAGGGGGATGTTAATTAGAATAGTACCATACTTATGATAAAATATATTCATAATATTCTGCATATGTATGATAATATGATTTATTTTCTACCATATTGAGTTTATTGTATAAATCAATTAGTATATTTGATTTATTGTAATTGCCTTCTTTCTCACGTTTCATGCATCTATAAATAGGGTCGTTCAATGTACAGTTTGATATACAAAAATACAAGTTGTTCTCTGTCAATTTCATTTGAACTTATCATTCTTCATGACTGCCTATTCGAAGTAAAGGAAAAGGAAAACTCTCCAAAATGTTGAATCCGGTGTACGTGTGCCATATTAAAACGCCTGTCTCACATTTCTAGCTTGTACCTTAAACTGTGTGTAAATGTGCCAATCATGATCGAAAATTGTCTTACATTCTTCACAACAATAATTGAAAAAGAAACAAACTTTCTTTCAATGGGTATAGTTAAATCTTGTTTTATATATATACTAAACTAGCATATTAATTTCTAGCTCCATCGAACTTTTGAATTATTTTATCAATAAATTAAGAGATAATTCAAAATAATAAAAAGTGTCATATTTATAAAGTGAGATGAAATGAAGAAATATTAAGATACAAGTGTAGTATATATATATTATTATTTCTGGTGTAATTATGTATGTACGCACTACAAGAAAACTGTTTATTTATGACCAGTTAATTTCAACAAAATGACTATTTGCAACTAAAATTGATTGCAAATAATCTTTTGGTTGTAATAAATTGATCACAAAAATCCGTTTTTCTTGTAGCATGTTAATTAGAACTATAATTAGCATTGTATCTGTTTACCTTTTCCTCGGAAAAGAAATTAAACCTTGGCCGCGAAGAATATTTGTACATTATTGGAGTTTTCCACTTTCATAATCGATCGACAATAATATCCGCAAATATATCTGAAACGTACAGGGCTTGACGGAGGATGATCTATGATGGATAGAATCATAACTAAAAGGTGTTAATTAAGCAAATGAGTTCAAAACCAAACTACTTTCCGTATTAATGAAGTACTATTTCACGTACATCACATATATAGTTCTTGATCGTGTAACATGTTTTCTCCTTTCTTGAAAAAAAAAAAAAAACATGTACCAAGCTTGCTTGCTGCATAAAGACAGATGCACGGAGGAGTAGGGTCAACCGATAGCTTATTGGAAGGGTTTTAAACTTTTAAGCACAATTTCGAATTTGTACAGCCCATGCAGCTTCATAAACTGGTAGTATAAAATTACAAGTTACTGCTTTACAAAAGCGAGTTCGATTTGATTCCTGTTCGTCCTGGTATTATGAATAAAGTTCAAAAATACAAAATTCCTCAGGCTAAAGTTTCCAAGCTGCTTGCCTAGCTAGTACGTAATACCAATGTACTATGAGTATACTACAAGGAAGTTAGATTTTTGGAAGTCTGAATAATAAAGTTTGGAGCAAGAGACATATAGAAACATAAAGTAAAGTGAGTCTTACAACACTTCGGACATTTTATTAGGACGGGGGTCACTTAACTGTTTAGGTGATCCTATTACAAGAACGTTAATGTTTAAGTTTTCATAACACAACTGAACTTGTTTTGGCGCGTACAATCTTGCGATGGCCGGAACAGAGCATGTCATATCCATGGAGGAGTCACTCTCCAGGAAGGTTAGTTTTGTCAGAGAAGAAGCTGGTGAAACAAGCAGACGGAGGCAGAGCATTCAAATCGAAGAGGAAGCGAGTTCCACGTCCAAAATGAGGAAAGAAAATATTGAGAAACTAAAGGAAGCAGGGGCCAAGATTACTCGAAATACTGGCGAGAAGACTACTCCAAAAATCCAAGAGGTTCCGGCCTTGCTGCGTGGACACGAAAATTTCAAAAAGTACTTTGAGCCAAGGGTGGTATCACTCGGTCCTATCCATCATGGGAAGAAGGAAATATACCAGGCAGCAGAGGACTTCAAGCTTGGAATGGCAAGCAAATTCGTTGAGGACAGTGGCAAGTCGGGTGAATTTTTGCTCGGGGAAATTGCGGGGAATATCAAGCAACTGAAGCAGTACTTCGATGAGAAGGTGGCCGAGAAGTATGATGATGAGACCCTCGCCTGGATGCTGTTTGTGGACGGGTGTGCAGTGTTGCAATCCATACACTGTGTAGTTAATAAAGACTTGATGAAAAAGTTGAAGATAAAAAACGACCAGCTGGCCTTTGCGCAACAGGATTTGTTCTTGTTGGAGAACCAACTTCCTTATCAACTCCTCTCGGATTTAATGGATTCCAGCGCAAAGAAAGAAGAATTGAAGAAATCGATCGAAACTTTCATGAGTCAAATGGCGCATGAATTGCCGGGAGAAGACGTTGGAAAAGCTCGAGAAACCAATGGAACGCCGATCCATCTTCTCGATCTCCTCCGGACAAAACTCGTAGGCAAAAGTACTACGGAGAACAAAGGCAGGTCGAATGGATTGATCAATTCTTTCATGAGACTAATGGCGAGTCTTGCCGATCTGATCCCATATTGCAAAAGCAAAAGAGGCGACGAACGGGAGCTCCAGTCGTATCGCAACGTGCAGGAACTCAGAGCAGCAGGAATATTTGTGACTCCAGCTCAAACTAGCTTGTTGACGAGGATAAGTTTCGAAAGATCCCTCAAATTCTATAAGGGATACCTCGGGCTGCCTCAAATAACAGTTGATGACGCAACGGGGCCCAAGTTTTTCAACTTGATAGCCTACGAGATGTGCTCGGATTTTGACAATGACTTCGGGATCACCTCATACGTAGCCTTCCTGGATTCACTCATCGATCATCCTGGGGACGTGAAGGAGCTAAGGGATGCGGGCATACTCCACAACCTGCTCGGTAGCGATGAAGAAGTGGCTAAACTCTTCAACGAGATAGGCACCGACTTGGTGCCCGACTCCGCAGCATATGGAGATGTCAAAAAGAAGATTCAGAGTCACTACCGCAATCAGTTGAAGGCCTGGATTGCTCAAGTCATACACGAACATTTCAGCAGCCCCTGGACGATTCTGGCTTTTATTGCTGCAATATTAGGACTTGGTCTATCTGCCGTACAGGCTTTCTACGCAGTCAAAGGTGATGAAAGTAAGAAGCAAAAGTAGGGTACGAATCAAAGGTTCTGCATGCTCGACAATATATAGTACTCATGAACTCGCATGCATTCATTGGTCCTCAGCTCATTGTCATTTCATTTTACTTATAATTTTTACTTTTGAAATCTGTAACTTTGGTATAATGTGAAGTCAGTCTTAAATAATTGGGAGTGGATTAGATTTAATAGTGTGTGTATGTGTTTAATAATCTTATAAATGTGATGAAATGTGTGTGAGATATTATGAAAGCTGGGTGTGCCACAGTGCCAGCCTTTACAGGGAATATTGTAAATTAAGTTGAAAATATGATCACTGTTTTAGTCAGTATGTCTCATTCTGTTTTTTTTTTTTT
>QEOT01124133.1:18157-46732 GCA_003123785.1 Pterocarya stenoptera | reverse complement strand
AAAAACACTCATAGTGTATGTTGGAACAACTTGCAATAAAACCTTAATGAGGACTTCTTTTCCTGCCTTGGATAAATAACTATTCTTTCAATAATTTATCTTGCTCGATCCATATACAATCTTTAATTTCTCTGAAAGTGTTATTATACTTAGATTTAATTAAATATTTTACTTATCTCATTTATCATTAAAAGTGTTAAGAATATAATATAAGTAAGAGTATAAGCGTTAGAGATATAATGGCCACAATAATAATGTGATGAATGTCTCCTCCACGTCAATTTGCAATTGCAATTAATAAATATTCTATTTATAATTTAGTTCTCTCCTTAATTCGTTCTTTTGGGGTTGTTACATCATTTGGATAGTATTTTTTAGTCGAATCTAGGGTTGAATTTGGTCTGATCCGGTCAGTTTGGAGGGAGTTTTTGGAACCGGATGGAACCCCTTCACTCTAGGATTTTTCCATCCTAGACTGGTAGCTCTTCCGACCCATTTTTTTTTTCTTTTTTTTTTTGCAAATAAATTAATAATAAAAAGTGTTTAAATTACCAAAATTAAAATTAACTAAATTATTAATATTGATTATGTAACTAACTCATTAAAAAACATTTAACTATAATTATATTTATGATGCTAATAGTTACTACTTACAAACTTAGACTTTAATATGCATAATTATTAGTAATGTCCTATATTAAAAAATTAAAATTCTGACATTTTAGATATAGTTAATGAATATATAATAATTTCATTGTACATAGATTATTCACACTTGCTCGCAACTTAAGTATTTTTTTAAAATAAAAAGTTACTTTAATTAAGTGTAAATAGTAAAGTTTGTATGAATGTATTATGTATCTACATATATTATCATATGATTTATGATACATTATTAATTGATAACATATATTATTTAACATTTTATATGGTCAATGATAATATATTAGATTAAAATTTTATAATTATCTTATACAACTATTATATAAAATAATATATTATATATATAACATTTTAAAAATATATATACTAATTCGGTTTGTTTCGGTCCCATCCGGTCCAAAAATCACAGACCCCGAGAATAAACCGAACCCCTAGTTCGGTCCCACAAATGATGGAGCGAAACCAACTACAAGAATTTTCAATCCGGTTCGGACCGAAAATTCTTCGGCCCTAATCGAGCCACTTGATTTGATGTGAAATTTGAATCATAAGTATCCTAACTTTTTTTTGTCACTATTTTTTTCAGTAAGTTTTATAACTGAATTTCTTTACCACAATAATCTACCAGGTGATTTCTTTTAGCCGTCCCAATTTCTGATATATTGATGGTACGTAGGATAAATAATCAGAAGACCAAGTTTAGATATAGAATTTATTAATGTCATGCAACGAATCCCTATCGTTGAATTTAGAAACAATAATTGAGATTTACAATAATTGTCCAAATAATTAAAGGCTCGTACGTCTATATGTATATATTCAAAGTAATATTGCATAAGATCATATATAATATTTGTATGTTGAATATATACCATGCAAGATTGCTTTAACAAAAGGGTGAAATTATATTATTTAAAAAAAAAGGTGAAATAATAATTTATTCGCCTCAACAAAGTAGTAGGAGTACTTCCACGTGCACGTAACATAAAAGTTGATCGAGTGCTAGCTACAAGAATGATGAAATTGCTATCATTTAACATCTGTTGTCATATACTTTAAAAATTAAAAAAAAACATCTATCTTCATATGAACGATTGAACCATAGCACACACTTTCCCATTTAAGAGATGTTTAGGAGATGAGATGAGATGAGATGAAAAATTTGTGAATAATAATAAAATAGTTTGAGTTATGATATTTTAAGAAATTTTAGAAAATGAGTGAGAAAAAGTTAAATAAAAAAAATTATAAAATTAAAATATTATTTTAATATTATGTTTGATTCAGAATTTAAAAAGATTGAATTATTTTTAATGTTTTGTTTGAAAGTTGTAATAAATAGGTAATGATTAGATAAAAAAAAAATTAAATATTTAAAATGAAAACTGTTTGTACTGTTTGAATATTTTTAAAAAAGAAATTGAATGAATTGAGATAAAATAAGATAGTATGAGATTAAACCATCCACCTCCCAAACAACCCCTTAGCATGTGCTTGCTGCCCGACTATTTCTTTAATTTTTTTCTTTCCTCAAAGTTTTAATGCCAAACTTGCTGTGTTAATAAAGGCCCAAACGTACTTATCAATAAATAAATAAATAATTAAATTACCCCAACGTGTATCATATATGAAATTCTAATCGTTTGAAGTGTGCTTTGTCTCTCTCTTTTTCTTTAAGGAATGAGCAGTGCGTTAGCTAGGTTTTTGTGCCAGCACACCATTTATTTTGAAACTCACATTCATAAAATATATATATATATATATTTTTTACCCAGTTTAATGTGAATGGGTGTATTGATTACTTGCAATATTAGGACTTGGTCTATCTGCCGTACAGGCTTTCTACGCAATCAAAGGTGATGAATGTAATTAGAAGCAAAAGTATGGAATGAATCAAAGGTTTCTGCATGCTAGACAATAGTGGTACTCATGAACTCGCATGCATTGATTGGTCCTCAGCTCATTGTGATTTCATTTTACTTGTAATTTTTACTTTTGAAATCTGTAACTCTGGTATCATATTTGTGAAGTCGGTCTTAAATAATTAGGAGTGGATTAGATTTAATAGTGTGTGTTTAACAATCATATAAATTTGAAAATGGTAGATCGATCGAGGATTTCTACCAACATTTTATATCAAATTCTTTTTAAATTTTAAATTTTTATATAATTGTTAAGGAAGTATTTTTTTTAATAAATTTGTGCTTTTTTTATTTTTAAAAGTTTCGGTGGCCCCAACACACTCTAGGAGGTAGGGCTGTGCATAATGGGCCGTAAGCCTGATTTGTCCGAAATAATTGACTTCACCAACCCGTGAAAGACGGGTTCATAGGATCAAACTTATGCTACCGGATTTTATACAAAACACCCGTCGAATCTGTCCAAACCGAAACACTTCTCTCCACTGCACGAAAGCACTCTCCTCTCCACTGCAGAAACCCTAGGCACTGTCGCGTCATTCTCCATCGCCGTTCTCTGTCGCCATTCTCCATTGCAGTTCGCCGTCGCAGGTCACAGAGGTCATCGCAGAGGTGCGTTCTCTCTCTCTCTCTCTCTCTTCTCTAGAGGTGAGATTTACTACTTGGGTATGTTATGGGTTGAAGAGTTTATAATTGATGAAGATTTATAATCTTTGCACTTGTTTCTGTCGTCCCTTAACACCATTTGATAATTAGATTTGCTTTTCACTTCCTGAGGTGATGCAATTTGTAATTGATGAAGATTTATATTCTTTGAGGTTAGAAACTTAGATGAACCGATGATTATCATCAGTTATTGTGGGAAAAACTGATGTTTGGGAATGAAGATTATTTTGTTTTGTTGGGTTTTATGCAATCCTTGTTAATTTTCTAGACCTGGTTTTCTTATCCAAACTTTTAGTATTTTTTTTTTGTTTCAGTGGTGGTAGTTTTCTCCTGTTTCTTTCCATTTTTTAAGCCACCACTCCAAGATAATACTTAGTTGGGATCAAACACTGGACAATGACCCACATTTTGTTTGTTATTCAACAGCTGAAAAAGCTCTAAGGTTATAAAACTTATCGTTATAAAAATAAAATTTATGTCAAATTGTCTAGAACCTATCCTCTGTTTTCAATCAAAAAAAAGAAAAAAAAGAGGAGTGGTTGATGGATTCTGGATTGACCATTTGTTAGTATTTAAATTGCATAAAAGATATAAAAATATATTTATGTCGAAGTGATATGCTATTTAAGTCATAATTCTTTCAAATTACTTCAGAGGCACCTAAGCAATGACTGCAGCAATCCTCATCAAGTATAATATGAGAGCTGAATTTGTAACCAACATATCAAACTGCCTTCCATCATGTAGAGTCGTATAATTTTAAGTTTTCAATGTGATTTCCTGGTCTTTCCACCATGCTTGAAATTTTTGTTGTTACATGGCTTGGCCAATGGAGCTCGTGAATGAAGATGTATACCATTCCAGTTCTTTTTCTTATGATCAAGAACAGATTTAGATGGGACTTGCATGTTGTTAGATCAGATCAACACCATTTTCCTACTTACTATGAAAGAGATCTTGCTAATGCTGGTACACTGAAAGAAAAATTAGAAAGGACGGTTACAAGCTATTAGATTAGACTCTAAATCTTTGTTCTGCTAGTTTGAAGCATTTGCATATTATGCAACATGCATTGTCAATTAATGAATCTATCTCCTTGGAGAGAGCACCTCAAAAGACTGTTTTTTATTGAAAAATATACAATACTACGTTGCATATTGGCGATGCTTATCAGTGTTATTAACAATGAAACAAAAGAGTTTGTGTTGCAAGCATAACAGTGGAAGGGGGTTCAACAACATCCATCCAAATCGACCCACCTGAGCAAGTACTAATTGCTTCGCTGGTAGGCCCACTTAGGTTAGGGGGCATTGTCCCCCAGTTCTTACCACCTCCGGTGTGTAATAGATTTTATATGGTATGAAAAATGTTGAATTAAATTTGGACTTTACACTCAGTAATGGAGTTTTTTCGCCTATCGGCCTACAGGGTAGGCCCACGAGGGGCCACTAGGAAGTAAGTCAGAGGGCCTGGCTAGGGCTGAATACCCTCCCCTAAAAGGAGTTAGGGGCCTATGCAGAGTACCCGGCCCATGAGTGAAACCAATCCACTAAGCATGGGGAAAGCAGACGGTACGGTCAGATGGAACTTGCCGCCTTGACACCTCCCCGAGGATACCTTACCCCCTTAAACATGCGTAGGTAGGAGGGTAGAAAATATAGAGAACCCTTGATCTCCTGACAATAGGATGGGCTTAATAGGGAACGTCTGTAGGGTAAAGTGAGTCAGAGAGCCACAAGGAATTAATGATGCTGCCCTAAAAGCCACATTGCATTAAATGGATTTTGACAAAGGGACAATGGAAAATGACATATGTTCCTCAGAGTCAGAGACGGGTGATCCCCACAGAAAACCTAGTATAAAAGTCAATCCCCATGACAGAGAGCCAGTCCAGCTCCTTGGCTGCCTGACAACTTATCCTGACCTCCCCTCACAAGCTTCTTTAATCAATTTTTTGATGTGCCCAACCCTTGCACATTCCAAACTAAAATTGACTTAATCATAAATTAAGTTTATTAGATCGGGTGATCACCCGATGAGATTTCCTCGCACTTTGCCTATTATCATTCTGCGTCGGCTGGACTTGCACCTCCTTATTCGAGTTATAACCTTTTTCCAAGGCTAATTTTTCCAGATCGTTCACGTCCTCCTCCCTATCCGATTACCACTCATGTAGGAAATGCACCAAACGACATTCTTTCTCCAATAACTCTGAAACCACATCAGGAGGCTGCGTACACTACTCTCGCATCATAACATGATCTTCTACTAGCAACATATCTACTTCCTATACAGGCAAACACTGACCAATACTGAGACAGGCAACCTGCTCCTTTTCAATAGCAGGTTCTTCCACATGCTTGTCCCCTTGCCTCACCTCACTCACACCCCCTGAACCCACAAGATCCGCCTGCACACTTTCATCAACATTACCAACTTGTTCTCGTACTATCTCCCCTTCTGCTAGGTCCCTCTAAGGTTCCGCCAAGCTCACATCCACTAACGGCAATTCAGTACCACCTTCAACGCTCTGTTTTTCAGCCAAATTATCGTCTTTACAAACATCCTCCGAACTGTCATTAACCTCCTTTCCATTGTCCTGCGCAACTTCCTCTACTCGTTCCATTTTTTCAAACGCCAGACCTCTTGACGAGGACCCTTCCTCTCCTTAGGCTTTTCAATACCACCACTAGTGGTTCTCTTCTCCCCCACTCGACATACCACCTTAGAATGCCCTTGCCTATGGCATTTATCACAATAAAAACCTTGTTTTTCATATCTAACTTCCTGCCAAATTTTTTGGTTAGCAGAGACAACAATCGGGAACCTCTCAACCTGGTTTGCCAATAAATCCACCTTCACACACAGCCGAGCACCCGTAGCACGAGTTCTATTGATCGTTGCATTATCTATACCCAGATACCTCCCAAACCTCTTAGCTAAAATCTGTAAACAATCTTGTCTGTACATATGCATCGGAAGTCCAGGAAGATAAATCCATTGAGGGGCCAGTGATGGCTCCTTGCTCAGGTTAAAATCTTTCGTCTAGCGAAATAAACGGAAAGAACTCCCAACCAAAACTCTGCCTTCTCGTGCCCATCCATGCAAGAAATCTCTCTCGTTCATCAACTGGATCAACACATGGAAATCATCCATGTAACTAATAATCGGAATTGTCGACAGACCCCACGACTTGATAATCGATAATCGTATCAGATCAATGGAAGTCCTTAACCTTAAAAACTTCATAACCAACGCATATCGAAAATCCTCTGCCACTTTGTTCATCTCAAACTCAGAAAAAATAAATCCAACTTCCCCATCCACATCAACACGATATCGCATGGTCAGCTTATACGAAGAAGAAGAAGAAAAAGCACGTGAAACTGCATGGGCAAAAGATTTAGGACCAACACCACCCTCAGAAGTAGACCCCACAGGCATAGGACCCACCTTGGGGGCGGCGGCAGTCGCCATGATGAAAACCTAAAAAGCAAACTCACAAAATGCCAAGAAAAAGAAATCCGAAAAGTACGGAGCGAAAACGTGCTTATTTTTCTATCTAATATTTTAGATTTTTAGATTTTAGATTTTATCAATAAATTCAGAGATAATTCAAAAATAATAAAAAGTTTAATATTTATAAAGTGTTAGTATTTTTTAATAAAATTTTGATGTTATGAGATTTATTGCTCTAACGGTATAATGCCTGCTTTTATTATCTAAAATTACTAATAGCCGAATCCCTTGAATAATAACGTTGGTTTCTCATCACTTTTCTTTTACCGTTGCTTTTTACGTTTCTCTCTCATAATATGTTGTTAGCATTTCCGTTGGAGAGAGTTTGTCTTTAAGTGATCATTATTCATACCATTTTGGATTTCTAGAGTTTTATTGCTTTAATGGTTTATTCAACGTTGGTTAACGGGCTTGTCTCTATTATGGCTTTTAGTTTATCGTTTTTGATCGTGAAGTTCTTAATTACATCTTGGACGTTGGTGCTAGTCATTCTTTGTCCCGTTTATATATATTTGTTTGGTCTTTTGTTACAAGGGTGACATATACTAGAGTAGAAGTGAGATAAAAAAAAATAAAGATAAAGAGTATATACTTTTTAGAGTATTTTCAGATAAAATAAAGGTGTTCTTTTGGTAGAGTTTTGAGCTTAACCGCTAGTGCAGAGTTAGTTCGGACTATACGACGATCAGTTGGGTTGTTGTATCCTAGAAGAATTAAGTTAAAAAGATTTATGTTGTACCTGTTAATTTGAGACTTTGTACACCGCAGAGGGCTTAAATATCCTTAAAAAGAGTGATATTTTCATGCCTCAGTCCAAACTGGCTTCATTTTAATTTTTATTTAATTGTAATTTTTATTATATTATTGTGAATTTCACCAACAATTTTAAGGAGATTCAAAAGTCGATGAGCCATAAACAAAAGGAGACATCCTTGAAGACCTTAATCACACATTCGCATAGAGGAAGAGGCTAAATCCAAGATGATTTGGTGTTTCAAAATGGTAATGAGGATTCCATGACAAAGGTAAACTTAATTTCTGAAAATGGTAGCTTGCCTAAATGTCAAAATACAAGAATAAGTTTTTGAAGCCGCAAAGAAAAGATGTCAAAAAATTTAGTAGATCTCACAAAAATGAGCTTTCAAAGCCAAAATGATAAAGATTGGTTCAAAAATCTTACTCTCTTTGAAGAATAGAAAACTATTATGCTTGGTGATTCTAGTAAAACCAAGGTTGTTGGGAATGGTGAGGTTGAGTTGAAATTCACCTATAGACGTATATTGATACTCAAATATGTACTTTATACACCGTCTATGAGGAATAATTTGATGTTGAGTTTTTTACTCAACAAAGCGGGTTTCAAACAAACTATGTGTTATAAAACGTTTCTGTTTTATATCTATAAAAGAAGTTTAGTTTCCTTCTGAAAAAAGTTTCTGCTTGTTTGATTGAAAAAACTCTCAGTTTTAATCCCAAACAGAAAAAAGATCCAAGAATCATAAGATAACCGTTTGATATTTATACCTCACACACAGAGATCAAGTATATTCCAAGGTATGACCAGATTACCAGATATCGAGAAGTAAAGATCAATACGTAGCACAAATATACAAGATCATAGCAGTTTATCAAAGCAATAAAAGAAATAATAAAAGAAAAGGAAAGAACACACCGATATACGTGGTTCGACCCTAATGGTCTACGTCCACGGCAGGAATGGGCCTCAGAGATCTTTATTGAGAATCAATACTTCACAGCGAAGCCTCAGTACATTTAGTGTTACAGAACCATCACAGAACTCACAAGAAATCACACAGATTTCTTCTCTCAAATGCAAACCCTAGAAACCCTAGAATCGCACCTCTTTCCCTCTGCCTCTCTGTTTCACACGATATGTACAGAATGAATCGAATCACCTAGGGTTACAGGTTAAAGATGAATATATATGTTACAACAGATGCTGCCACGTGTAATAAATCCAACGATACAACAAAACCACATCTCAGCTGCAGAAGTCACGAGCTCCTCACATGATTGATTAAACGGTATTGCTTCAAGAGCCCAGATCAAGCCACATGTTCATCATCCAAAGGATCACTTAAAAACAATATTAGAAATCACAGGCAACAAATAAAATGTATTGACATACATATTACACTATGGAATCTGATCAATGTATGATTACAAAAAATGGAGTTTTTGTGGGCAAGGGTTATGCTTATGATGGGATGTTTAAATTGAACATTGAAAATAAAACATAGAATTTTTTTTTGTGTATTATTCTTTAAATGCTTTAGCACGCATGCTTATGTTTTTTTTTTATATGGAATAAAAAAAATTGCAGTCCAATTTTTTATATTGGAATAAAGTAATTTTTGAGTAAGGAATATTTTTTTTATGAAAAGAAAATTTCTCTTTAAATCTAAAAATTAGTGGAGGTCAAGTTTTTAGAAAATAATATTTTTAAAAAAAAATATTTGGCTCCAACGTTTTTATTTTCCCTTTCAATTCTTCGAGTTTTTGGAAATAAAGTCATAAAATAGTTAACTCTTTAGTAATTGTGTACCTTTACGGAAAACTTTTCCAAGCATTTCATGGGATACGTCAAATTTATTAGTTGCCATTTGGTTTGTTTAAGAAATGTATGGTATTAATTTTAGATTTAGTGCCATAACCGAAAGTTTTTAATGTTGAGATTCAGTTTCGTTATCTTGAGATAAATTTGGATACATGCCATTTTAAGATTTTTTTAATTATTGTTTTAAGCTGCCGTATTATTGCTAAGTCAACTATGGTGTTGAACTTCAATTAAGAAGCACATTATGTTCAGAAATTTATTTCTTTGGAGAAAAAATAAGTTTCATTCATATTTATTTATTATGATAGTACTGCTACAATTGGTAGAGTACAAAACCATTATTATAATGGTAAATCCAGATCCGTAAGAGGAAAAACACAGTATTGTGAGATCTTATTTGACTGATGGTATTATTAACGTAGATTATGTTAAGTCTTATGATAATCTTGCAAATCCACTTACAAAGACCTTGACAAGAGAAAGGATCTGGAATATATCAAGGGGAATGAGATTAAAATCCATAAATTTATGAGCCATGTATGAGGATACCCAACCTGAGGATCAGAGATTCTGAGAACCGGGTTCAATGAGAAAAACGAATCATACGATGGTCGTAAGAAATTCATTATTTATTTTATTTCTCATTCTTATGATGTGGGTGCATTTATCATGTAATGTTGTGGAGGATAAGTCTATGGAGAAACTCTTAATGAAATTATGTAGCTCTTATGAGTAGAGTGGAAGAATTATAGGGACACCCTTAACAGTTTCACCTATGTGAGTGTGAGAGTGGGGCCGCTCTCTATAAGATTTGGGTTTATTTTCAAATACACTCATAAAACCTAAATTAGCACAAGGCCGTAATGTGCTGGTTAATAAAGCTCATGTCAACACCTAAGTTATTATGTGTGAGTAATAATTTTTTATTTCTCCGAAGCAGTCATAGTTCAAGTCTAAGACCACTATTGACTCTGAAGTAAAGCTTGTTATTTCACTAAATGAGGGTTCAATGTAGAGTACACCTTCATGATGCATAATAATCATTCTTTGGCTGGAACTATCTCTCTTATATCATTATTTTTTATTATTATTAAAAAATAGTGGGATGAAATCAAGAATTAAGATATAAGAGTATTATTTCTGGTGTAATTATGTTTTGTATCTTTTTACCTTTTTCTCGGAAAAGAAACCTTGGCCGCGAAGAATATTTGTACAATGGAGTTCTCCACTTTCACAATCGATCGACAATAATATGTGCAAATATGTCTGAAACGGACCGGGCTTGACGGAGGATGATCTATGATGGATAGAATCATAACTAAAAGGTGTTAATTAAGCAAATGAGTTCAAAACCGAAATACTTTCCGTATTAAGGAAGTACTATTTCACGTGCATCACACACACACACACACATATACTGCATATAGATATATAGTTCTTGATCGTTTGACGCAAGACTCCTCGTGCAACATGTTTTCTCCTTTCTTGAAAGAAAAAACATCATGTACCAAGCTTGCTTGCTGCATAAAGACATGCACGGAGGAGTAGGGTCAACCGATAGCTTATTGGAAGGGTTTTAAACTTTTAAGTACAATTTCGAATTTGTACAGCCGGCCATGCAGCTTCATAATTAACTGGCAGTGTAAAACAAGTTACTGCTTTACAAAAGCGAGTACGATTTTATTCCTGTTCGTCGTTGTATTATGAATAAAGTTCGGAAATACAAAATTCCTCAGGCTAAAGTTTCCAAGCTTGCCTAGCTAGTAATACCAATGTACTATGGAGTATACAACAAGGAAGTTAGATTTTTTTAAGTCTGAATAATAAGTCTAGAGATGTTGTAAAACTATTTTTGTAATTTAATATTACTATTTGTAATTTATACCTGCGAGTTCACTCAATTGTTGCTCGACCTAGCGCTCAAGCTCGAGCTTCGCTAGAGGTGTGCTCAAAAATGGGCTCCAACGATAGTGGGCTCGAGTAGGGGTGCACACGGTTCAGTCCGGTCCAGTCGGCAATGGACCGAAGGTTTTCGATCCATCAATTGGACCGGATCGGACCGGACCGAACACCTAAGGGGACCGGTAGCTTTCGGTCCGGTCTGGTCAGGTTCGGTCCGGCCTTTTTTTTTTTATAAATCAATTAATAAAAAAATTATTTACAATACTAAATTAAACTAAGTGATTTATTAATGTGGATTATGTAACAAACTCAATAAAAAAAAATATAATATAATTATAATAAATCACTATAATATGGTATAACTAAACTAATATAACTATTAGTATAACTATATAATAGTATTAGTATAAAGTATTAGACTATTAGTAATATAGTATAGGCTATAGCTATATATTAGTAATATTAGTATAAGTATAATTGTATAAGTATAACTATAATCTATAGTTAATAGTTATAACTATACTAAATCATTAAACTTATACTAATATATAATATAGTTATAATAAATCACTATAATATAGTATAACTAAACTAATATAACTATTAGTATAACTATATAATAGTATTAATAGTCTATACTTAATTATAATATAGTATAATTATATATATAATTAATTATATATAAAAAAAATATAAAAAATATATAGAAATACATTTGGTCCGGTCCGGTCCGAAAAATAGCCGGACCGTGGACCGGACCGAATTCATTCGGTCCAAAATGATCGGTCCGGTCCGGTTTTCTCGATCTGGACCGACCGATGCTCACCCCTAGGCTCGAGTAAGACACAAACCCGTGAGTTCACTCTAAGTCATGTGCTTGAGCGAAATTCAACTCGTGAGTTCGCTTGAGTCTTGTGCGACAGTAAGCTCAAGAGAGATACAAATCCTAGTATTCGCTCGAGTTGCACTGTTGAGAATGACGATGTGGATGCAGTGGCTGAAAAAATACAACATGCCCTAATCCTTGCAGTGCACAATCTATTTTATGATTGGATGTTGGATTCAAGGGTATCTTTCCATAGCACCTCACATGAGAGATCATGCAGAGCTATGTTGTTGATGATTTTGTTAATATGTGCGTGGCTGATGGAGAGGCACTGGATGTAGTGGGAGTGGGTGATGTGTGCATCACATTTCCAAACAAGGACGTGTTGGCTTTTTACAACAAGTCATACATGTTTCAAATCTGAAGAAAAATCTTATATTTGTGAAACAACTTGATGACAAAGGCTATACAGTAGAATTTTCTAGAAGAGCTTGGAAGATCACTAAGGGTGCACTGGTCTTAGCACATAATAAGAGATCTAACTCTTTGTATTTAAAAATTGGGGTCTACTGATGTGCAGGAAAATACATGAGTGCAAAAAAGTAGGCTTGGTCATGCGAATCAGATTAGAAGATAAAGGGAGTTAGTTTTATCCGTTCTTCATGTAAGCCTAGGGAAGTTGGCTAATGTTGCCAGGGTCAGTCCGAAACCTGATACTCCTAGTGCAGTGGGAGTTGTGAGTCGCCTAGTGGATATGCTGACTAGGGGCAATGCATGTGAGAGATTGAAGTCGGGCTCGACTTTAGTGCACCTTTTGGCACGAAGATGGGAGTTGCAGAGATGATAGGGTTTGGTTGGAAATAGTGACTGGTATGTGGAGAACCAATCTCCAAATGGAAGATTGTTGGGTTACTTGTGGAGCTTGGTTCGTGACCAAAAAAGGAGCAATCCGTGAGTTCGCTCGACTGTCGCTCATTCTGGTACTCGAGCTAAGCTCAACCCGTGAGTTCGCTGGAGGTGTGCTTGATAGTGAGCTCGAGCAAGACAGAAACCCTAGTATTCGCTCGTGTTGCACTCGACACACTGCTCGAGCCAATGTTCAGTTTTTGTTCGCTCAAGACACGCTCGACACACCACTTGAGCAAGGGACGTATTTTTTTGCCAATTAGGGTTCCAACACCGTTTTCTATAAATATGTAATATTTTGACTTATTGTACATGTGTTTTTAGCAGTTTTCAAACAAATCAAAAGAGACAAAAGTGTGAGTGCATATTGTGAGAGAAAAGATCCTAGAAATAGTGAGTTGAGATTATGTGATTGTAATCTCCTCTGATTAATAAAACTTCTGTAGCTCTGTGGACGTAGGCACATTGCCGAAACATGTAAATTGTGTGTTGTGTGATTGCTTGATCTTTTCTTTGTTTGCCATCACTGGTGTGTGTTTGTCACAACAAACATATAATGTATATTTGGTGAAATTCCAACCATTGCTATCAATTGTAATTTATAATGATCATATCATTAATTATTATGTGACAACAAACATATCATTTATTTTGCCACACCAACATTTTGTTTCTTTCAAAATTCAAATTCAATTATATTTGGTAAATATCAATGTCAAAATGATAAATATTTGAGTTTTCAAGCAATTATAATAAATGCATATTGGACAAACCTCGGCATATTAGCGAATGTGAGAAAAACGTGCGGCTGAGATTTACCCAAATCGACTTAGCCTGATTTGTTTTTAACGAATCTAATTAGTAGATTACCCAAATGAGGACTTATTTTGAAAGAATCTAATATTTTTTTCGACATCCATATTCCAAAAATAAGATGCTTGAAAATCTCTAATTCTTTGAAAATGTAATGAACTTAAAGGATGTATGATGAAATCTCACCAGTATTTTCATGTTGGGAAATTCACACTCTTTTGGGAGATAATGTCACTTGGTGAAGGAAAATAAATAAAAACTAAATAAATAAAGGTGAAGTTGTATAATTTCTTTAAAAGTAATGCTAGATATTATCTCAGGGTGTGCAAGCTTCGTACATTTGTTTTGAAAAAAAGTGAGATTCATTATTAAAAAAATATTTTTTATGTGGGTCCCAAACCTATTTAGTCACTTTTTTCAAATAGAGTGTCCAGGACTTGCCCACCTTAGGATTTTATCTAGCAATAGTCTTTTTTTAAAAAGCTCATATGACGCCCCAAACCCTAAATTATAAATAGATAGAATTTCACTTATATTTTTAAAATTTAATTTCTCCCTATTTACAAATATATATCAAATACATATATATATATATACACACACACATTTGGGGAATGGGGTTTCGAGCCAAAGACCTCCATTTTGAAAATTGAAGATTTATGTCAATCAGGTCACAGACCTTTGACAAATACATATATATTTGTATTAAATCTAAATGGACAATATTAAGTATTGTATGACTCATTTTGTGTTTATATCTGTCTCCCACTTAAAAGCTCAAGTTTGAGCAAAAACTTGAGATATATGTTGATGAATATAAATTCATTTAATGGATGAAATCTATAATCTAATTTCGGCAATCTTGGTATGGAGCCATGCATGCGATACTAGTATGGTAGATTATATTCCGAGCTTGCTAAGTTTGTCAAGCCATGAAATACAGTTGCTTAAGTGATGTGTGTGCATATGATTCCAAGCTGTAAAAGCAACATTTCTATATTTATCAAACTCAAGTTTTCCAAAAGTGCTGTATAATATTCCAAACTTGCTTTGTTTCTCAAGTCATGAAAAATATTCCGAGCTTTATTAAGCTAACATTCCCAAATTTCTCGAACTAAGGTTTCCAAAAAGTACTACTGCCAAATTAAGAACTATAGAACAGCAATTTATATTAATCACCAGATTGAAGTACTGCGTTGCTACTTGCAATGGCCGAATCGAAGCCTGTTGTTTCCAAGGAGGAGTTGCCTTTGAAGAAAGGTGAGATCAGAATGGAAGTTGGCGAAACAAGCCAATTAGGCCGCCACATTTCCGCTGATGATCAGGAGTCACAGACGCAGATCGGTTTAAGCACAGACGAAAGGGTTAAAATCTTTAAGGAGGAGCAAGTCCGAATATCCCAAACACCAAAAATACAGAAGGTTATATTCTTGCTCCGAGATCACAAACATTTCGTGAAGTACTATGAGCCAAGAGTGGTATCATTGGGTCCTATCCATCATGGAAAGGAAAAGTACCAGCTTGCAGAGACGTTCAAGCGTAAATTGGCAAAAGTATTTGTCGAACGTAGCGGCAAGACTATTGAAGAAATATGCGAAACTATTGATGGCAGGAAAATTAAGGAACTCAGGAAGTGCTTCGAGGAGGAGGTGACGAAGAAGTATAACGATGTTGACCTCGCCTGGATATTGGTCGTCGACGGCTGCGCAATCTTGCAATACATATACGTTGCTGTTAAAGGCGAGTTCAAAGAGTTGGATATAAAACAAGACAGTGTAGCCTTCTGTCAACAGGATTTGTTCTTGCTGGAGAATCAAGTTCCGTATGATCTCCTCGAGTTGTTGATGAGCTTGAGCAAAGTGGGAAATGAGTTGAGGGATTCGGTTGATGAATTCATTAAAAAAAACCATGACCACATGGTTCCAATGGACAACAAAAGTTCGGGTCCGCAATCTGGGAAGCAAACAGAAAACGGAAAAAGAAAACCGACCCATCTTCTCGACCGTCTGAGGTCAAGTCTCTTGGGCTCAGAAAAACAAAGCGACAACGCAAAGAAAAATGTAAAAACACAAGGAACTCAGCCGACAAACCAGAAGGCCGCAGCATCAACTGATGATCAGACGACAACCAAATCATCAAATGGTACAAAAAGTAACAGAAATAGCCCTTATTTGCAATCGTATCGCAACGTGCAGGAGCTTAAAGCAGCAGGAATCCATGTGAAGCGAAGTAAAGATAATTCCTTGAGAGGCATATATTTTAATAGAAAACTCAACTTCTTGGGATTCCTCTCGATTCCTCCACTAATAGTGGATGACTCAACGGGGCCGAAGTTATTGAACTTAATAGCCTACGAAATGTGTCTGGACTTCGAAAACGACTTCGGCATCACCTCTTACGTATCTTTCCTCGATTCACTCATCGATGAAGCTAACGACGTCAAGGAACTAAGGAAAGCACACGTTCTCTTCAACCTCCTCGGCAGCGACGACGAAGTGGCTCAGCTCTTCAATGATATAGGCACTGATTTGGTGCCTAACCTCGGTGAGTATAAGGAAGTCAGGAATCAGATTCAGAACTACTACGACAACAAGTTGATGACATGGATGGCTGAATTCCTTCACAATCATTTCAGCAGCCCCTGGACGGTGCTAGCTTTTCTTGGCGTATTATTCGCGCTTGCTCTGAGTATCGCTCAGACTTGGTATGCAAAGAATCCTCCCCCCGGCCCCTGCGATAAGTTCTGCGAAAAATTCAATCAAAACTTACGAAAGGGATGATCGGTCGACGGTACGGATAATTAATTTGTTCGTGATTTCCTTTTGCATCTATATCTTCTTATCTAAGGGAAATGGCTTCTTTGCCTCGGGCGCGAGGTTGTTTCCGATTAATAAAAGAACCATAGGAGTTCTGTAGTCGTCTGTCATGATTTCACATAAGGTCATTATTCCTCGTAAGACCTTGTGGTATTGATCTGTTTGTTTTGGTTTTGATGTAATATGTTTGAGACGAAATAATTATGATTCTGATATATTTTGAGGGTGATGATTGGTCAGCATATAATCTGGGATCCGGATCATGTTAACAGGATCATCTACTTTGCGAAAGAAGTCTAGAAGTTTGAATTTCAAGTTGAAACTCTGTTTCCTATGCACCGATTTACAGGCATCAATTTTTTTTTTTAAAGAAAAAACTTTAAAATTTAAAAATTTTAAAAAAATTGATAATTATATACTGTATAAGAAGTACGAATTAGAATTTAATTAAATATTTTACTTATTTCATTTAATTAAATCTCATTTATCATTAGAGATCGCATTAAATATATAATCTGGTGCACAAGTGAGTTTTTTTTATCCGTTCAAACTTTTAAAATAAATTGTAATTTCACAAGAAGCTCCGGCCACATCAATAATGTGATGTCATTTGAAAAATAAGTTACCGTTTAAATAATGGAAGTTAAATAAAATATTATTATAATATTATTTTTTAATATTATTACTAATTTTAGATTTGAAAAAGTTGAATTGTTTAATATATTTTATGTAAAAATTTAAAAAAATTATAATGATGAGATGAGATGAAATATTTCTTATATTCAAACGGGACCTTAATCTCCTAAACCTTTTTCCGTCGCTATTTTTCTCAGCAATTGTTATCAGTTTTTTTTAATAATCTATATATCGACAGGCGATTGTTTTTAGTCCTCCCTAGTACTACTGATTGATGGGAAGATAAATAATAAGAAGACAAAATTTAGATATAAAACTGATTAATATCATGCAACGAATCCCTGTCCTAGAATTTAAAAACTATAATTGAGCTTTACCATAACTGTCCAAATAATTAAAGGCTTTTTCGCCTATATATTATATTCAATGTAAGACCTCGTAAGTTCATAATATTTGTATGTTGAATACCATGCAAGATTGCTTTAAAAAAAGGGTGAAATAATATTATTTCAAAAAAAATGAAAAGGTGACATAATAATTTACTCGCCTCATCATAGTAGTTCCACGTAACATAAAAGTTGATCGAGTGCTAGCTAGAACAATGATGAAATTGCTATCATTATTTAACATCTATTAATGTCTTATGAACAATTGGCATATATAATATCTTAAGAAAAATTCTATATACCACACTATCATGTCACTTACATCCCATTAAGTAAGATGTGACATATTTATTACTATTAAATGATCATTTATTAGACACTTCTTTATCATCCAATAATGAAAGTGTATAACATTACTCATATCTTAATTCCTTTATCAGGATATAGAAAATCTTGACTAAGAATATTTGTACAATGGAATAATAGCACACACTTTCCCATATATATAGTAATGCTTGCTTGCCACCCTTGGCGGCTTCCACATGCAAAAGTGTTTTTAATTGCCCGACTCTTTTCTTTTTTATTTCCTCAAAGTTTTAATACCAAACTTGCTGTGTTAATAAATAGCCCAACGTGTATCATATATGAAATTCTAATCGTTTGAAGCATGTTATGTCTCTCTCTTTTTCGTTAAGAAATGAGCGGTAGATGAAAATGCCTAGTTCAAGATAAAAATAATGCTTGTTTTCATTTTCCTTAAATTACAATATTATTTCTTACTGGCGACCTATTAGTCCAAAAATGTAGATTATCATCTTCATATATATGTTTCTTTCCTTTCTATTTTGTTTTAAAATGAGGGTTTTTGAGCTCTTTCATTTGAACAGTACAAAGGTCGTGGTCATAATTCTTTTTGAAAAATGTTAGATACAATCATAGAGTGTGCAAGTGATGCACACTATGATTATATATAGCATTATTATTTTTCTTTTGATTTTTATATATAGCATTATTATTTTGGTCCAAAGAATATTTTTCTTCCTATATCCTTTCCATTTGATTTTTTTTTTTTTTTTTTTGATGATAAAATTGAGGAATTAAAAGCATAAAAAAAAATATTGAATTTGATGATAAATAGCGCATAAAACTCAATGGCTGGTGACTGGTGTGGTCACTGGTGGCAAGATGAAAATGGGGAAGCAATGTACATGACTAGCTCTGTAATTCTTAGACAGTGCCTCTAAATAATTGGGTGCATCTTGCATTTTAAAGACAATAATAATTAGATAATGTAAAGGCCGATCTTAAGATGAACTCTGCTGTGAAAACAACGATGACAAATAAGCAAAGCAAACACAAGTAAAATCATTCAGACGGCACAAAATTAACATGATTTAACAACATGTCTACGTCAATAGCGCTGCAGATAATTTTAATATGCTAAGGAATTACAAAATACAAAATACTACGACAAAACTTGGGTGACATGGGTGGCCGAATTCTTTCGTAATCATTTCAGCAGCCCCCAATTTTTCGCGTTTGCTCTGGGTGCCACTCAGATTTGGCATGCAGTGGATTCCCCCCAAGCCCCTGCGATAGGATCAGCTATCTGGTCAGCATATTCTGGCATCGATCAGGGTGTTAACAGGATCACCTACTTTGCGAAAGAAGTCTAGAAGTCTTAAATTTCAAATTGAAACTCTGTTTCCAATGCACCGATTTACCGACGTAATTGTTTTATTAAAAACTTTTAAAAATAATACATTTAATAATCAAACATGCAATCATTACATAACATCCAATTTGGCCAAATAATGTTTTACACCGTTACCTTCTCTAAATATAAAATTAATATATCAACATTATAAAAAAATTATTTATTTACAATCAGCTAATTTCAGTAAAATAATTATTTATAATTAAAATAAATTGATTTTAATCTTAAATAATTTTTTCACTGCAATTAAATACTCATAAAAACTCATTTTTCTTGTACGGCAACTGGGCCTCGTTTTAAAAACACGCTTTACATCTTCAATAATGTATTAATACCATGTCCGATCTTCTTTTGAATTTTTGACTGCCTTTATGACCACTTGTGCATCCCCTTTAAACATAACTTTGTTGAAACCCAAAGCTGTCCACGCTCTACTGCTTTCCATAGAGCTAAGCTTTCTGTAATAACTGGTTGAGCCACCATTGAAATTTTGTCACAATAGGAAGCCATAATTTCACCCTCACTATTTCGGATTATAATGCCTAAACCCACTTTCTGATTCTCTGCATTAATTGCTGCATCAAAATTTGCCTTAAGAATGTCCTCCACTGGTTTTTTCCATTTTTGCTTTTCTCTTCTTATTCCCTCTCTTCTCTACTTCCTTTCTTTCTTCTCCTGAGCCTTCTTATACTCTTTCAAGCTTCGTAAAGCATTTTTTTAATTTTCAAACAGGTTCCCAAAAACTACTCTATTTCTTCTATGCCAAAAGCCTCTAAAGATGGAAACAGTTTCCTCTAATTCTTCCTTCTCAATTTTGACTTAATTTATCCCATAACTCCATCAAGTCATCTTCCATATTTGCCCATTTTTGCACTAAACTTCCTGTCTCAGCCTACACATGATTCACAACAGGACATTTCCACATAGCATGAATTCTAATTTCTTCTTCCCTTAGGCAGATAGAACAATCAAAATTTTCTACAATCTTTCTTTTGAAAAGTAAAGATTTTGTAGGAAGAGATTCATTAGCTGCCCTCAACAAAAAATGCTTAGTTGCACCAAAAGCTCTCATTCACCATATCTTCTTCCATCTCTCTTCTGCTTTGTTTACTCTCGAGCTCTCTCCCATTAAACTTCTTCTTCTAGCTTAGGCCACATGATAAGCACTTCGAACTGAAAATTTACCATTTTTGCTATAGTTCCATATAAGTTTGTCTTCTGCACCTCTGTTATTAGTAGGCAGTCTACATATCAGATCAGCTTCCTCACTATTAAAGGTATCTCTTATTAGATCTTCATTCCAAACTTTCATCTGTTTTATTAATAGCTCACTCAATTTTGCTTCTGATCCCAGGGAAGAGACAGGTGATTGAACACAGTAGGTTGTTGGCATTGGCAGCCATTTGTGTTCCTATATATTAATCTTCTTTCCATTCCCTACACACCATATCAATATTCTTTCAGTAAATTTGTGGCCAACAGCACACTTCTCCAAATTAGTGATGGAGAAGAGCTAAGTTTAGCTTCCAATATAATTTTGTCTCTAAAATATTTTCCTTTATAAAATCTTGCTACAAGAGATAAAGGATCATGTAAGAACCGCCGAGTGTGTTTGGCTAATAAAATTAAATTAAAAATTTCCATGTCTCTAAACCCCAATCATCCAACACTCTTTGAACCCCCCAAATAACTCCAACTCTTCCAATTGATACCTTTATTATCTTGATTACTTTCCTATATAGTTACCAGAATTTTGCCAACATAGTTGAAATCTCATGACAAAGCCTCTTGGGAAGTTTAAAAACACTCATAGTGTATGTTGAAACAGCTTGAAATACAGCCTTAATGAGAACTTCTTTTCCTGCCTTGGATAAATAACTAGTCTTCCAATTATTTATCTTGCTCGATCCATATACAATCTTGAATTCCTCTTAAAGTGTTATACTTAGATTTAATTAAATATTTTACTATGCATTTTAGATAATCTATCCTCTCTAGGTTTTCCTTGTAGAGGTTTTCTATTACTGCCTGTGTGCAGTCTCATTCACTTTCCAATGGAGGACAATCTAAATGATTTATATAAGTGTTTAATGTTTACTGATCGTGAGAATGAGGAGGTGGTGGTGGCACAGGAAGAGTTGGAGAGCACGGCCTCATGTGGGGGAAAGTGTTTGATTCTTAAACTGCTTACTGAGAAGCATTTCAACAAAGAGATCTTCAAGGCGACGATGAGGAAAGTCTGGAGGCCTGTGATGTGAGTTAAATTTTGGGATATGAACTCGGAGTTAATGTTGGCTGAATTTGATGATATGAAGGACAAAGTAAGGGTCATACGTAAGGGTCCGTGGTCGTTTGACAAGCATCTCCTCTTAGTGAAGGAAATGGATGGGGGCAACAGGTCCATCAGGTGCACCTCTCAGAAG
This sequence comes from Pterocarya stenoptera, assembly GCA_003123785.1. Taxonomy (NCBI): domain Eukaryota; kingdom Viridiplantae; phylum Streptophyta; class Magnoliopsida; order Fagales; family Juglandaceae; genus Pterocarya; species Pterocarya stenoptera. The sequence continues at coordinate 24,962 of QEOT01124133.1, read as the reverse complement.
CTCTATTTTGGATTCGCATTCATGATCTTCCTTTCATGGCCAGGAACGAATCGGTGGGCCGGTTGGTGGGGAGTAAGATGGGCAGAGTTGAGGAGGTTGATCTAGATGAGGGAGAGCTTGCATGGGGAGAGTTCATGCGTGTGTGAGTGGCAGTGGATGTGCAGGTTCCGCTGTTAAGAGGTACCAAAATTAACATTGGTACTGGAAAGTCTTTCTGGGTTAGATTTTCATATGAGAGGTTGCCGAATTTTTGTTATCGTTGTGGTCGTTTGGGCCACTCTGAAAAGGATTGTAGTCACCTGTATCAGCACAAGTCTTCAGTTGTTAATGAGGTTTTCTATGGACCTTGGCTATGATCTTGGGGCTACGGAGACTGGGGTAACTCTGTGAAGAAAAAAGAGAGTCAAGCTTCCCCTGCGATGAGTACTATTCCGGTATCTGTAGGGAGGCAGGCGGCGGAGGGAATCCCAGAAGACGTTTCGTCAGGAGACGTTGATAGCTAGAATCACGGAAGAGATAAGGTAACGGATCCTCATCCTATTATGGAAGCAGATATCACGGTTCCGTTGAATAAAGGAAAGCAGCTGGAGTTTATTGAAGAGAAGGATTCAGAGGACTCTCAGTGTTATCCTTCAAAGTTAGTTTTTGGTTCTTCCCCTCAGTCTATTGCACATCCTTATGAGCCAATTAAAGGCCAGGTTGATGGGCCTCATGAGGAATTAAGCCCAGAAATGGTGATGCATAATCAGGCGGAGTCTTTCAAGGAGCCTTTGGGCTCAGGTATGATCGATGCTAGGTGTGCACAAGGTGGGCCTGTGTTTCCTCTTGTTACTAATAATAAAGTAGCGTCTCAAGGTCCACGGGGGCCTAATGGATTATCTGGTAGGAAATGGAAACGTATTTCCATTCTCAATAAGTCGCAAAGTCAGGTGTTTGTCTCGAGTGCCTCTCTGAGTCATAAGCGAAAGAGGAAAGTGGGTCTAGATGAGGATTTTGATGGATCTTCAGCGAAGAAGCATCACTTGTGTTCGAATGCAACAGGCGTGGAGGATAGTGGCTCACCGCAACGATGGAGCCCGATGTGTTGTTCTTACAGGAGACAAAGCTCACTGTTCGTGAATTCGAAGCTTGTAAGTTCAAATTTGGTTTTCTTAACTGTTTATCGATTAGTTGTAGTGGAAGAAAGGGGGGTTTGGCTATTCTTTGGGGGAAATAATGTCGATTTATCTATTATCAATTACTCTTCTTCTCATTTTGATGCTGTTGTTGAAATGGATAATCTGGATGAGTGGTTCTTGACTAGTATATATGGTAATCTTGTTGCTTCGATGAGAGTCCGTACCTGGCAATTGATGAGAGAGTTATCTCCTATGGCTAGAATTCCTTGGTTAGTATTGGGGGATTTTAACGAGATCCTTTTCCAGTATGAGAAACGGGGTGGTAGGCCTCGTCCAGATAGTCAAGTTCAGGCCTTTCGGGATGTAGTTAATGACTGTGGGTTGCGAGATCTGGCTTATAAGGGTTACCCTTTTACTTGGTCCAATCAAAGGGAGGGAGGTCAACATGTGAGTGAAAGGCTTGATAGATGTTTAGCCAACTCTGCTTGGTGGCAACTTTTTCCAAATTCTAGAGTAACTCATGGTATCGTTGCCTATTCAGACCATGTCCCTTTGTGGCTGGACACTGAAGGAATAGTTGTTCATAAGAAGATTAAAAAAGGATTTAAATTTGAAGCAATGTGGGTGGAGGAGCAAGATTGTGAGGGAATTATTAGAGATAGTTGGGGGCCTTCTCAAACCAGTTTTAGTGAAGTGATGGAATCTATTAAATGCTATGGAGACAAGTTAAATGTGTGGAACAGGCAATCTTTTGGTCATGTTCAGCAACAGTTACTAAAAGCAAAACAGAATTTGTCTCGGATTCATGCTCTAGGTTTTGAAGGAGCTAGTAGGGATGATCATGATTTGGCGAGAGCTGAAGTTCAGAAGTGGCTCGAGAGGGATGAAATAATGTGGCGACAAAGATCCAAAGCTCAATTGCTCAAGGAGGGTGACTCAAACTCAAAGTATTTCCATATGAAAGCTACCCAAAGAAGAAGAAAGAATAAGCTGTACAAGATTCAGGATGACAGTGGGATATGGCATGAGGGGGAGGGAAATGACAAAGTTATTCTTGATTATTTTAAAACTCTGTTCTCTTCCTCAAAGTATTTCCATATGAAAGCTACCCAAAGAAGAAGGAAGAATAAGCTGTACAAGATTCATGCACAACCCCTTAGCATGTGCTTGCTGCCCGACTATTTCTTTTTTTTCTTTCCTCAAAGTTTTAATGCCAAACTTGCTGTGTTAATAAAGGCCCCAACGTACTTATCAACAAATAATTAATTAATTAATTAAATTACCCCAACGTGTATCATATATGAGATTCTAATCGATTGAAGCATGCTATGTCTTTCTCTTTTTCTTTTGAAACTCACATTCATAAAAAATAAATAATTTTTTTTTACCTAGTTTAATGTGAATGGGTGTATTGATTACTTGCAATATTATTAGGACTTGGTCCAGCTGCCGTACAGGCTTTGTACGCAATCAAAGGTGATGAATGTAATTAGAAGCAAAAGTAAGGAATGAATCAAAGGTTTCTGCATGCTCGACAATAGTAGTACTCATGAACTCGCATGCATTCATTATTGGTCCTCAGCTCATTGTCATTTCATTTTACTTGTAATTTTTACTTTTGAAATCTCTAACTTTGGTATATATCATGTGAAGGCAGTCTTAAATAATTGGGAGTGGATTAGATTTAATAGCGTGTGTCTAACAATCTTATAAATTTCTACCAACATTTTATATCAAAGTCTTTTTAAATTTTTAAATTTTATATAATTTTTAAGGAAGCATTTTTTAATAAATTTGTGCTTTTTTTAAAAAAAAAAAATTAAGTAGATTTAAAAAGTATTTGAAAAACGAAAACAAAAAAAAATTACACTATCCAATAGAAAAAATCTATACAAGTTTCGGTGGCCTAGCACAACTCTTGGAGGAAATGTGTGTGACATATTATGAAAGCTGGGCCTGGCTGGGCCACGAGTGCCAGCCTTCACAGAAAATATTGTCAATTAAGTTGAAAATATGATCAATGTTTTAATCAGTATGTCTGCTACCTTATGATTCTGTTTTTTCTTATTTATTTATTTAGAGATGTCGTAAAACTATTTTTGTAATTTAATATTAGTATTACTATTTGTAATTTAATCGTGTAACCATAGAGATCACCTTTGCCCACGTACTGTTCAAACGATAAAATTTGATTTTCAAGAGAATTTAATTTTATACATTTCTTTCTAGTCAGGTCTTGTCATATTAGCTCTTTTCTTTTAACCAACAAGATTAGTAGACATACTTTTGTCTCCAATTACCTTTAATAACCGGACATTTTGTAGCTGTGCAATTTTCTTCAGATAAAATCATATAAGCACGGTAAGTGCTGCAAACTTAATATGATGTGTATATATATATATATATATATGTCTGTATAGGCTTGAAGGATCAAAGTGCTTTGTTTGGTACCCAAATTGGAAGGAATAAAATATACTAAGCCCATAGCATTTTCTAGGCCCCTTCCAAAGGTGGGAGGTCTCACCACAAGAAGACAAAAAAAGTGAGAGGAATGAAGGGACAAGGAAAAAGAGGTTGTCCGGAGGAAGGGACGAGAAGGACAAAGGAAAGTGGGGATAAGAAAGAAGGTCAGACACACAAGGAAAAAGCTACCAATCCTCACCACTCCCTAGGGGGACTTTTGGCTAGACTTTTGGTCAGATAAAAAGAAACGGCCAGATAACTCTAAGGGGACTTTTGGCTAGACTTCTTGGGGAATGCTTCTTCAACCTCACAATAGAAGCTCTGATAACGAGATCTCCACTAGAAGATAGTCCTTCGATATCTATTGTACAGTGAGGAAGAGAGATCATGAGAGATTGTAAAACAAGTATATTATAGTGGACTCTCTCCTCCCCAAACCCCTGTGGACGTGGGCCTAGTGTCGAACAACGTAAATCTGTGTGTCCATCTGTTTTTATTTTCTCTGAATCTATTTACTGTTTAGTGCCATGGATGTATGTACGAATACCATACAGCCGTATCAAACCACTGCCAGGGGCTCCACTCCACACACAGCAAGCCCAAATTGCCAAAACAGGCCGGGAATGACTCTTTCTTCCCTTCCGGCCAATTGTGCCAATTTTAGGCGTTAACACAAATCATAGTGAATCTCATGGCGGCTTTGTCAGGTATGAAAGTTCGCTAATGAATAACAAGGTACACCTTATGAATAAACTATTCAACCTCAAGAGGTAGAAGGTACGTCGGTTGCCCAATATTTAAATGTTTTAAATATTATCACAAATCAATCGTCGTCAGTTGAAATTGAGTTTGATTATGAGTTTCGAGCATTGATCTTGTTGGCATTATTATCAAATGGCTGGGAGGCCATGAGAATAGCCATGAGTAATTGTGTCAGTAAAATGAAGTTGAAGTTCAACGATATAAGAGACCTAATTTTAGCTAAGAAAGTGCATAGAAGAGATTCTAGCGAGATCTCGATTTTGGCCTTGAACGTTGACAATCAGAACAGGGGACATGACAGACCATGTTCCAGTAATAGAGGCTGCAACAAATCGAGATCTAGGCAGCAGATGACTCGTTATAATTGTGGCAAGACTGACCATATCAAAAGAGACTACTGGAATCTGAATAAGACTAAGGATGACGTTGTGAACATCGTGACTGAAGAAATACAGGATGCTCTATTTCTTGTAATCCACAGTTCGGTTGACAATTAGGTGTTGGATTCAGGGGTTTCGTTCCATACCATATCACACCGAGAAATCATGCATAACTACATTGCTGGTAATTTTGGTAAGGTATACATGGATGATGCAGAAACACTAGATGTATTGGGAGTGAGAGATGTGCGTATCATACTCCCAAACAAGAATGTGTAATCTTTATAGAAAGTAGAACACATTCCCAAGTTGAAGAAAAACCTAATTGCTATGAGACAACTTGACGAAAGAAGTAATTCAATAGTTTTTCAGGAGGAGCGTGGAAGGTCACAAAAGGTGTGTTGGTCTTGGCTCGTGGTCAAAGAACATATACTTTGTATTTGACATCAGGGTCCAGTGATATGCAAGAAAATACCTAATTGTGACAAAACAAGCTTGATCACATGAATCAGAAGGGGAAGATACTTCTAAATGTGAGATTAAGAAAGAAAAAAGGAGTCAAATACAAAGTAAGCAGTTCCTCATGTAAGCCTGGGGAAATCTCCCGAGACCACAGTGTGGAGCAGAGGTATGAGAAACGAGAACAGAGCGATTTGTGTTCCAGGGATGTCTACGCCTATAGTTGATGCTTATAGGGCTGTCAGGACGACCAGACCTCCACAGTGGTTACTCACCTTGAACTATATTTTGTTTACTGAAGGTGGTGAACCACGTTGTAATGGTAAAATCTTTCGAGATGGGAGATCAAGCAAGTGGGAGTCAATTGAGAAGAAGCTGACTGGACTTCCAGGGAGGAAGCAGAAATTGCACAAGAGATCGGCATGTCAACTGAAGATAAAAGGTTAGCAAAAAGAGGTAGGATCAGTTGCCCAGATTAGATAAGGAGATGTTAGCAACAGGTTTTTTGATGTGTGCCAGGGCCGGTACAAGGCCAAATTTTCCAAGTGCCATGGGAGTTGTGAGTTGCCCTGCAGATGTGTTGACTAAGGGTGCTGTATGTGAGGAATTGAAGTTGTGCATGACTTCAGTTGGTTTTCTAGCTTGAAGATGCATTTGATGGTAGCAGAAATCTCTCCTAACAGACATAGTGGCACTCCGATGAAGGGGTGCAATCATTCAGTGTTAGTAGAGAGTTTGCAGCATGACCTAAAATGGGACACATGGGTGGAGGGAGTGATTGTTGAGAAATCCCCCCCCTCCTAAAGTAACCAATTTCCAACGTCCATGAATAGGTCAAGATTGGTTGCTGAAGCTTGGTCAAAAGCTTCTTTGTCCACTATCCAGGATCTGTCTAGACTTGTTGTTGGTGCCTCCCTTTGTCAAGAAATGCTGCTCCTCCATTGTTGGTTGTTCACATTCACTACAACAACAAAAAGAGATTTTGGGACGATTTTATTTTGGGACGAATTGAAAATCGTCTCAAAAAGTGAGATTTAGAGACGAATTTTATATTTCGTCCCAAAAAGACAACGGAAGCTGCATACCATTCGAACGCGTTCGAACGGTATGTTCAGGGACGAAATTTTCCGTCCCTAATAATTTAACCGTTCGAACGATAATGAGGCATCATTCGAAATCTTTAATTTTTGCGTTCGAACGGAAATTTTGGCGCGTTAAGTAACATCGTTATAGCGGAAAATTACTACGCCGTTCGAACGTGCATTTTCGCCGTTCGAACGTGCATTTTCACCGTTCGAACGGTCTAGCATATGTTTTTATTTTTAAGAGAATTATATTTATATTAACTCTTAATTATGAGAAATTTATCAATTAAATAATAGGAATAATATAAATCAATAATTAGTTCAGAAAATATAAAATAAGACTAATTCATAATTAAATACTAAATTTGCAAAACATTAAATATTGTCCATTCTAAAAACAAAACAAGAATAAATAAAAGATAGAAAATACTAAGACCCCATGTCTTTGTACACTTCCTCGACTGCAGCTAGGCGTTCCTCTATCTGTGTCAGTCGAGTACTAATGGTGACCTGAGTCGCCGACATAGCATCAAGCTCC